>ML786897.1:242337-309531 GCA_009831015.1 Picea engelmannii | reverse complement strand
GTTAATGTTACTAGATAATAAAAGAAGGCCCGAGACCAAAAGAAAATATAGTTTAATGTTATTCTAATGTCAAAGCACACCAATAAATGACCCATGATTAAATGCCTTAAACATCTCGTGGTCTTCGGGACTTCGAAAGTTTGGGCTTCGGGGCTTTTGGATGTTTGGAGTGATGTAACACACGAGATAAAATGGTTGAAGTTCTGAACATATCTCTTTCTTTCCTGTGTTTGCATAAACATTTAATTATTAATTACGTTATTTTATTTTCAACATAATTAAATTAATGTAATTGAATATGATAAACATTTAATGAGGTCTTTTATATTATAATCTAATATAATGTATCATATTTATACCACGGCATAATACAGGTGGGACTCCTTCAAGACTTCGATACTTCATGGCTCCGAGAAGGTTTGAGAATGGAGAGTGTGTTGAAGAGCCAAAGGAGTTGACCTGGAGAGTTTTCTCTCATCCTAATATTTAATATAATATTGGGGATTAGACCCCTTCAGAACTTTGGGAACATTAAATATAATTAATTGGATTATATTATATTTAATGTAATTAATTGTAATAAGCATTTAATGTAATTCATTTTTTTTTTCATGTGGTTCACGACACTGGATATTGGAAGCTCACTACTTCCACGTAAACCTCCTTGGAATCCGCGAGAGAACATAGGGAGGGCGGGTATTTCCAGAACATCCCATTTAAGGGCATAACATGTCACTTACAAGGAATTGAACTCGAGTGGGGAGGGTAACACTCATTCCTCCCAACCACCCAAACTACATCCAATGGACAAAAGGTATGCGGGCTTGGCCCAGTTAAGCTTTGTTCCGCGACTAGACCACGTCCTTGCTCAGGTTTGAGCACAAGACCTGACCTTCATAGAAAGAACGACTTTACCATCCAACCGCCTCCACCGACCTTATTTAATGTAATTTGTTATATTGTAATCTAATCTAATTATATTATATTTTCATTGCGATGTAATATAAGTGGGACCCTCTTTGAAACTTTGTCATTCGGGAATTATGGGTATGTGCATAAGATGATGGAGATTAAATATGCCAAAGTCTGGACATTTACATAGTACTTTCTATTATTGACCTTAAGTACAAGTTAAAATATTTAATTATATTATAATATAATCTATTATGATTATATTATAATATAATTAATTAAAAAATGAATTATTAATATTATTTGATTATGAGTTAATGTGACGGGGATTTAATATAATAATTAACACTAATCCATCCCAAAATGTTGGATTTCCAAGGAAAAAGGGGAGTAATACTTTGTTTAACTGTACCAATAATTTAGGCCAAGTAAAAACAGAATTTACGAGGTTAATTAATTTTAATGAAGATTAATGATCCTTAGTAGGGATTAAATAAATGAATAATAAATAAAGAGTGGTAATTTATTATGATAATGATTAATTAATTTAATAGGCCTATAATAGATAGACAAGTTCCAACCTCTGGTTGGGCGAGTCCTTGTATTCTATGATGATATGGCATGTTGGAGAAAACCCATGTGTCAACGCGAGACTGGATGTGAAATAAGTGTGGGACCATCGTCGAGCATAGGCTATGTGTTAATAGTGAACAAACCTAAATCGTTAGACCCGAGGGTGGACACCTCTCCACCCTAGAGTTTGGATTGGAAAAGTCCTCCAGACTTCATAATTTCAGGAGGTTTTGGGGTTGTATGAAACTGAGAGAGGGTCAAAGGCCCAAAGCCGTGAAAGATCAGTAGTGACCTTCCCTATAACCCCTCCTCTAGTGACCAAGTTATCAATAGAAGATGATGACTTCAGTCATGTCATATCTACGTCGATTGGTAGAAATGAAGTGGAGCCACATGACAATGGGGTGGCCTTTAACCAATAATGGCCCAAAACATTTTGGAAAGCCTTATCCTTCAACCCATAATTCGACTTTGGACAAATTTATAGTTGTTGGAAAACTCTCGGTGAGTATAAGGAAATGTTTCCCTTGTGTCGAGAAATTCAAGGGAGTAGTATTAAAGATAAAATTTTATGCCCCATCCCTTAAAAGGATACTTAGGGGGTTGGGTGTGTGACATATTGGTATCAGAGTAGGCAACAACACTCGACCTTCTTGGGATCATGAATGAGTTGAATAAAATTTTATTAGAGAACTTTTAAGGGGTAACACCCTATCTTACCCCATCCATAAGAGCTTATTGAAAATCTATTAAGTACTGAAGAAAGGAATGAAACTTTCTGTTGTTGTTACATGTTTTAAAAATATGAACTGTGTGTTCCTAATGTTGCCAAATAATGAAGATGATTTCACCTTACAAATTGCAAGTGTTGTTCATAAATTAGTAGATAGTTAAATAACAAAAAATGTTGTTATCATCACTCAAACAGTTAGTGGACAACAAGGAAAACTACAATGTAAAGGATGGTGACACGCCATGATTTGGGAGAAAGCTCCCATAATAGAGAAGAAGAATCTGATGAGAGGAGGGTGGTGGAAATCCCTTTGGATTTGGTTGAAACTCTAAGAAGCCTCATGGAATAATTACAAAGTTGTAAGGAAGACAATGAAAGGATGATAAAAGAACAAGAAAAACAAATTGAAATAAATGAAGTCTTGTTGCAAATCCTATCAAACATACATAGGTAGCTGCAACATGGACCAATGGTGAATAATGTGGATAAACATCATACTAAGAAAACCCATAGGCCACCTGAGTTACAAAAAAATGGTATTGAAAGTAACAACACAAGAAGAAGGACCTTAAAGAAGCCCCAACATGGAGCCGAGGCATGCTAACTTCAAATATTCAACTAAAGAATACTCTAGTGAGGGAACTGACAAATCCAAGGAATTGTCTAGCAGTGAGACTAGTTTACATTCTCAGAGGAGAAGAAAGAGGAGGAAACATTCCAAGAGCCATGACCCTAAAGAGTTTAAGAAATAAAAACCACCCACTTTCGATGGAGAAATTAAAAAGGGGGAAGAAGCATAAGTTTGGCTACTTGGCTTGAAGAATTACTTTAGAGTCCATGACTACTTTGAAAACTTAAACACCCAAATATCCATTTTCAACTTGAATGGAAAGGCCTCCATTTGGTGGGAGGACCTTAGAAATGTGAGAAGAATCCAAGAGAAGGATTTTTCATGGAAACAATTTGAGAAATACTTTAAGAGGAAGTATATCTCTGAAAGATATTATAATGAAAATACCAAGGAGTTTTATGAAATCAAGCTAGGACAACTCACAATAGATGAATATATCAACACATTTCTTGAGTTAATGAGGTATGTGCCCTACATAAAGGATGAAAATATAAAGATGCAATGATTTATTAGTGGACTACCTCAATCCTTCTAGAACAAAATTGATTTTGATGAACCTAATACTTTAGAATAAATTATTCGAAAGGCAAGGTACTGTTATGGAAAATTCAAGAATAAGGAAGAGCTTCTTAAGGATTGGAAGAAGAAAAGTAAATCAGGATTCAAGAAGAAGGGGTTTAAATCATCAATATTTAAGAATCACAGGAAGAGATCTAAGATGATCCTTCCTACTAAGAATGTGTATTAACAAAATTTTCCATCTCAAAGTGGAAATAAACCCTTTGGATCCACCCCAGGAAAGACAAATAATACAAAGAGAGAACCCTTGAAATGTTGGGAATGTGGAGAAGAACATTTGTTGAGGGAATTTCCACATAGGAAACAAGACAATAGGAGGATCTACAACATCCAGGAGACTACCACAACAAACGATGTGGCTAGGATCATGCCACAAATTTATGCAACCCTTGATAATAAAAAAACTGACCACCAAGCTTCAGTGGTGGAGATGGAAGGTATGATTTCCAACCATCGAGTTTCCATTTTAATTGACCCTGGTTCTAATCCGAGTTATGTTTCCCCTCAAATTGTTGAGAAATGTAAATTGCAACAAGTAAAACATGCTAAATCATGGCTGGTATAACTATCCACTAGAACATAAATAAAGGTGTCAGAGGTCATACCAGCATGCCAATTCATTTTGAATGGATTTCCCACCAAAGCAACCCTAAACATGCTCCCTTTAGGATCTTATGACATGTTGATTGGAATGGATTGGTTGGCTACCCATAAATCCAATTTGGATTGTTATAATAAAACATTGGAATGTGAATATGAGGAAGGGGGGGAAAGAACCCTACAAGGAATTCAAAATCATGTCTCAGTGAGAAAAATATCACCCGTTCAAGTGAAGAAGTATTGCAGAAAAGAATGTCCTTTGTATGCAATACAAGTGTTGAACTATGTTGAGCATAATAAACCAAGCCTAGAGGATCATCCTATATTAATAGAGTATAAATATGTGTTTCCAAAAGAGGTATGAGGTATACATCCAAGAAAAGATATTGATTTTTCAATAGAACTTGTACCCAGAGTGATGTCAATGTCTAGAGAACCCTATAGAATGAGTACACTAGAGCTAGTTGAGCTCAAACTATAGCTAAAGGAGATGTTGGACAAAGGTTAGATTTAGCCTAGTGTGTCTCCTTAGGGAGCACAAAATTTGTTTGTGAAGAAGAAGGATGGCACAATTAGTTTGTGCATATACTATAGACAACTCAACAAGATGACCATTAAGAACAATTATCCCTTGCCAAGAATTGATGACTTTTTTTTTTTTTAACAGAAATAGGGAAAAAATTATATTAAAAAACTGCGAGTAAACGTAGGAAGAGTACATAGTCTGTGTTACAAGAGTTGCAAAATTAAAAATTCACTCCCCTGTATTCTCCAATAAGGAAGTGAAGAGCAGGGATAGTGCTTACTAAAACGCTAAATTCTATTTGAACTTCTATGGTGAAAACCATGCATAATTTTGTAGTAATAGCATAAAAAAACACGGCATACACTTAGATTTTGTTTTGATCCGGTGTAGGGGATTCTTCCTCTGTTGGAGGCCGTAGGTTGAGGTCCAGTAGCGGGCATGATTCTGGTGAGGAGGATTCGTCAGAGATGAAATTATTCAGGGTGGCTATGGGCAACGCAGGTCCAGCCACAAATTGAAGTGCCTCTATCTGTTGTCTTAAAGCTTCACACTCATCCCTAATTTCTTTGTTTCTCACCCCTATGCTAGATGGTAATATCAATGATGGATAAAACATGTGTTGAAAGATCCCTGAGCTGAAATTGAAGGTTCTATACTGTGCTTACCAGCTCACTGTTCTCTTCCACTGAAACCGTTCTCTGATTTTGCCTATTCATCTTACTTAAAGTCCTTGCACTATCTGGCTGAATTATGCAGGTATTAGTGCTCAGGTGAGGAGTGAACACTTATATTTTCTACTTAGGATTGAGAATACCAATGATATGAGCCACTCCTGCTATGATATGTGCCATCACCCTTGTTTTATTCATAGAACATAACCAATTTCCCAAATTTAGCCACAAGTTACAGCCATGCTCGTTGCTTATGTTGGTACCCTTCGCATTGCATGAAATCAATGCACAATACACTCTGGACATCATGCTGAATAGGCTCACCTCACTCTAGTCTTCATTTCCACAAGATACACACTGAGGTGAGGGGGAGGGTGCCTAGGTGTCGAGAGGTGAGGTGGGGCAGCTGTTGGCAGTTGTTATGACATGCGTTGTGGTGAGGGGGAGGGTGGCTAGGTGTCGATGGCAGAGGGAGGAATTTATGAATAGATGAAAACACGACCCAGAACAAGGCCCATTCCACCACGATGCATTGGGTGGGAAGAGGTGCTGACTGCTAGGAGTCAAAATATGTGATCATGGGATGGGCTTATAAAGAGTGATGTCGTTAACCAATAACGAACCTTACTCCAGGTCAATTTCCAGATTTTCTTGGGTGTCAACTAATTGATTATTTCATCGGAGGAAATGGAAGAGGGATATATTGCGGAAAAGAATGAGTGTTGTTGAAATTTATTGGAGAATGGATTTTAAGTGGAGATTTGGGGGGTGGGACCCTTTATGTACCTGACCTATGATTATCTTAGAGTCTCCAATCACCGAGAGGGAGTGAATGTTCAGGATTTTGGTGATATGGAGGCCTTGGTACAGGGCATAGGCTTCTAATTGATTATTAGTTGCGATGCCCAGATTCCAAAGAAAAAAGATCACTTGAATTCCTCGTGGGCATATGATGACCCCTCCCACTCCTGCCACCCAGGAAATTGATTTGATGACTTTTTTGACCAATTAAGGGGTGCTACAATTTTCTTCAAGATTGACTTGAGGTATGGATACCATCAAGTCTGAATTAAGGATGATTACATCCACAAAACAACCTTTAGGACGAGGTATGGGCACAATGAATTTGTGGTGGTGCCATTTGAGCTTACCAATGTACCAAGCACCTTTATGTACTTAATGAATAATGTGCTTATCAAGTTCTTGGATATATTTGCGTTGGTTTTAATTGATGATATCCTAATATATTCTAAGAATAGGGAGGAGCATGAAGATCACCTTAAGTTAGTGCTTCAAGTGCTAAGAAAGCACAAGCTCTATGCAAAGTTTATTAAGTGTGAATTTTTCCAAAAATAAGTCGATTACTTAACCCATGTTATCTCTGAATAAGGAGTGGTAGTTGATCCTAACAAGATAAAATACATTATAGATTGGACTACCCCAAAGGATTTCTCTGATATCAGATCCTGTATGGGCCTAGTAGGGTAGTATAGGAGGTTAATAAAGGGTTTTTCCAATATTGGTTATCCAATCACCTCCCTTCAGAAAAAGGGAATTAAATTCATTTGGAAAACAAAGTGTGAAGAGTGTTTTCAGTAGCTGAAACACCTTTTAACCAATGCACTATTGGCCCTTGGTTATGGAAGGAAGTGAATATTAAGGAAGAAAAGTGAAGTACGAACTGTGCGGAAGGCACATAAACTAAGGAGGGGTTGAAGTGGTTAAAGAAGCAAAAAAGGAGATAAGTAAAGGAAAATCTATATGTTGGAAGAGAAGATCGAGGAAGACAAAGAAACAAAGGAAAGGGATCGTGGACATCTCAACAAGTGAAAAAATATATCAACGAGTGATTTGGAGCACCGCGCTAGGGATGATTTTAAGGATGGAAATTTATTTTAAAATTTAGAAATCTTGGTGAATATTACTAATCCTTCATATGCCAACTATAAATGTTTAGCGATATTTTTGTAAAAATATTCAAATTTCTAAGGATTTTATATAGTTTATATAAAATTTTGGCGATTTTTAAGGTAAAATAATTTTGTCCTTTAGAATTTGGGCGAATCATTTTTAGAATAGCAAATTTTTTTGGGGGAAAAACCAAGGAAAATTAGCCCATGAGTGAAATTTATCCCCTAAAATCATCCCTGCGTGACCACGCCGAAAAGGAGGAAGGACAGGTTGGCGAAGCCCTAGAAGCACGGGTCAAGTTGACCTAGGGTTTAAGCACCTGGGGTTTTGACACCTAGACTTTTTCCATGTAATGTATAAATAAAGGTCTAGAAGACCTAGGAGGGTTCGTTCTAAGTTAGTTCATTGATAATATGGTTTTTGTTGTTCATTGTTGATTATTATTGTAGAGAACAATATTGAGACTGTATTGTAAGATCTTCAACTAGGTGTGAAGATCAACCCTGTAGCTGGGTGTGTAGGGAGGGGAGAGGAAAAGAGAAAGAGAGAGAAATATGAAAGCTAAGTGCGTAGATAGAACTATATGTTTCCATTTAATATATCAAGAAACACAGTTCTGTGGACGTAGCCCTAGGGAGAGGGTGAACCACATATATCTTGTTGTTCTTTGTGATTGATGTTGTGTTATTTTCCATCCGTTATCCTTTTATTTCATTGTTGTGTTAGACCTGAGATATAACTTCCGAAGTAGGCTTAAGAGAGATAAAGAATAACTAGATTGTTGTGTGTTGTTGTCCTAGATCCACTTTGCATTCCCTCTAGTTGTAGACACATGTGTCCTACAACCCCTTATTGCTACTTCGGGTGAGACTGCATATGCTTCGCAGGTGTTGCTGAAAGGGCCAGTAGTTAGGGTTTGTTGGTGCGCTGTAATATTTGAACCCTGGGTCTTCCCTGTGCCAAAAAATGGTTCTGTTATCGGGACCGGGATCTGTTTGAGGGAATGTTAAGGTGGTTTCCATCGAAGACAGAAATTGAGAAGTGGATAGAAGAACAAGAAAAGGACTTTGTTGAATCCCAGAACAATAATCCTAGCATTAGTATAGAAGAATGGTTGGGAAGGTACATCTTTACCGACATACACAAAATTTTCTTTGGATGAGTTCATAGGGAGTTATACGAGTGGTTAGCCAAACTAGTAGATACCCAGTTTGAGATCAGATCTAGAGAACCTGTGGTTTGGACAATGATGTTGATCAAGAAGGTCAATAGAATTGATAATGTTGTGTCTAGAGCAGTGGATCTTTGATAGCACTATTGGAGGGTATATTACTGAGTTTTCCATTGATAGAGTCGAATCATATAGTCAAGCAAAGTGGTATTTCTTTAAGGGACCTAGAGGAAAGTTCCTACACTTTTTCACATGCACAATGGGAGATCGTTCATAGAGGTTGGACACATGCGCAGTGGGAGACCATTCAGTGAGGTTCCTCTCGTGAAAATATTGAAGAAAAACTATGGAGACGAGGGATTCTATAGTGGAGAAGAAGCATATCTAACAGATGAAGAGAATTCAGACTCCGCAAGGACAGAGGAAGTACAGACCGAAGAACTTCACCAAGGAGATCCATAAAGTTTAGGAACTATGCCTACTGTCGAAGTAAGTAATATTAATCTTCCTTTTGTTTTAGAATCATTAAGTAACCAAAGTAACTAGAGTAGTTAGAGCAGTCAGAGTACTGTTAACATCATTTTAGTACATACTCAGTCATGAAACCAAGGAAGATCTATGGAAGATGAAATGAGGCTACCTATCTTTAGAGGAGATGGATCTGAAGACCCTGATCAACACTGGTTCTTATGCGAAGCTGTATGGAGTATCAAGAAAGTCACTAACGAAGTTGTTAAGAGAACTTTGTTTAGTACTACCTTGAGGGATCACGCTCTGAACTGGTATATGAAGTTTGTTTCAGGATTTGGACAACCTAAACTGTTGAATGCTATCAAGACTACATTGAGTGCATAATTCAAGAAACCTAAGTCGGAGTCACAATGCATTACAGAGCTGAAAGAAATCAAACAGAAGGTCATTGAACATGTTTGGGAGTTTGATCATAGGTTTAAGACTCTGACAAGTCATTTAAGTTTCTAGATTCCAGATGAACAGAACAAGGAATGGTTCATCGTTTCCCTCCTGCCACATATCAGAGTTCCTTTGATGCAATAGAAGGTCACTCCACAGGCTGAAGCATTGGATATCGCCATGAAACTAGAAGCAACCCCTGTAGGATAAGACATCCCAGGTATGATGCAAATCTTGAATCGGTTAACCAGTTTATCTTTACAGATCAAAGATATGAAGAAATCTAAAGGAAAGGAGAAAAGAGAAGATATTTGGTGTATCAAATGTAAATCAGAGGGCCATGGCAAGGAGCACTGTCCCCTATTTCATGATGATAAGGATTGTAGGGCTTATGACCTCATGCTTGAAGATCAAGGGATACATATAGAATTCAAGGAGAAACACAACAATAAGGAAATAATGCACAGTTCAACTCCCCAAGAAGATGAAACTTCAACCCTCAAGGTGGATTCAGAGGAAGAGGACGAGGTGGAGGCATGGGTCGAGGTAAAGGTCAGATTATTTGTTATAACTGTGCACATCCAAGACACTTGGCAAGGGATTGTCAGAACCCTTGCACCACTTGTAACTATTGTAACTCATTTGACCATGTCATTGAGGATTGTCCAGTGTTGTTATCCAAACTCCAGGAGAGACAAGGAGGAAACCAAAAAGTACAGTTAATATCAGAAGAACCTCACAGTGAAGACCCTAAAGTCACTGTTATTACTAGAGGAGGCACTGCTACAGGAGAAGATAGAGTGACCCCAGGAAAAACTGTAGAAGGATCAGGGATCAAAAGAGATACAGAGAAGGTACAATTGTTTGATTCAAGGAGGGAGAGGGATACTTTTGAGGAATCAAGGAAAGAATTTGTAGAAGTACAATCCTCTTAATCTAAGGCACAACCATAAGTAAGGGAATGTGGAATGTCTTTGGCATTCGATCAGTCTCACTCACCTAGAAAAGGAAAAGAGGTAAGAAAGCTTATGGAATTCTTATGTAATTGAATTAATTTGGTTAAGGATGAAAGAGATGTCTAAGAGATACAATACTTGATAAGACAGTATGAGATAGGAAGGGTAGACCCTCTATTGAATAAATCAGTACATCAAGTATCGAGAAAGAGAAGGACAAAAAAGGAATTACACCTTAGTGCTCAGATTGGAGACTATGATGTGGATGATGCAGTCCTCGACTTAGGATCAGAAGTCAATGTTATGACGAAAAATAATTGGGCACTGATGGGAAAACCTAGATTGAATTACTCTCTTATTAGGCTCAGGATGGCTAATCAGCAAACGATGAGCCCTTTTGGAAGACTAGAGCATGTCCTTGTATACATTGATGGGATAAGGATATTTGTAGATTTCGAAGTGATTGAAATTGTTGATGATAGTTGTCCTTATCCTCCGCTATTAGGAATTGACTGGGCTTTCAACAATTCGAATGTTGTTGACCTAAAGAAGAGAACAATGAAATTTGAGGGTGATGGCCTTAAATTCATCGCACCTCTGGACCCGGATGAATGTCGCAAATATACAATACCTATCAGGGAAGAAGACCGTGCGTATGAGTTAGAGAACATCTACAAGCTAACAACATGATAACATGATTACATTAATCCTACAGCAGACGGAAATATCAGCTGGCAAAGTGAAAGTGCATGTTCATCAAATTCAGAGGAGGCATTAGAAAATTGACTGAACAATATGTATGAAGTCTCCACATGACGATGTTCCATATTGAACAGAGAACTTCACTGGATTGGAACGAAAGTAAGTAATCTTCCAACATTTGATGGTTTGAATCACCTAGAGATATTTATAGCTAAATTTGAGAAAATGGTACCAATACAACAGAGGATGTTGGCACTAGATGAGGCATTGAAAGCCACACCAGCTAGATGGTGGGGAGCACATAAGAGGAACATCGTGGAGTGGACACAGTGTCACACCTTATTGACAGTGCATTTTTTAGACCAAGCAGAAGGATGCGAAGTTCGATACACATGCCATATTTGTCCAAAGGACCACATGCGAAGTTGTGATGTGGCATGGAGAAACACCCCTAAAGAACATTGGGTGCATAATTTCATTAACACCTTGGATACTATGCCTATCAACTAGTATCTTCAAGCAAAAATGTGCCTCATCACTATAGACTGGTATGGAATGACTCTGAACTTTATAACTACATTTTTATTTGAGAGTCAGTACCCTACTGTAGACAAGGATTTACAAATTGTAATACAAAAGGGCTTTGAGGAGGAACCTAACCTCCCTTTTACCCAAGAAGAAGATGAATGGACTGCACTGCTTCAATAGTTACATGATTTCTACAATATTAATGTTGATGAGGATGATGACCCTAGATATGTAAAAATTGCAGAAACTGAAGGTCATAGAGACATACAAGGACCAGGGATTGAACTACCTTTTATTGGACAACCCATTAAAATTAAGAAATTTAATATTGGAACAGAAAAAACACCTAAATTAGAAAATGTGGGAGACTGTTCGGATGATGCTACTATTAGCAAGATCATAGATCTATTGCATGAATATCAGGACTTGTTTCCAACCCAGTTCAAAGACATGAAGGGCATTAAAGGGCCCATGGGAGAAATGAATATCCCCTTGAGACCAGATGCAAGACCTATCAAACGGAGACCTTACAGATTGAATCCCAAATATAAGCAGAAAGTTAGGATTGAATTGGATAGAATGCTGGAAGCAGGAATCATAGAACTTGTTGAAGAATTTGAATGGATTATCCCTATGGTGGTCCAAGATAAGAAGACACGAGAAATTAGAATTTGTGTATATTTAAGGAAACTTAATGATGCATGCCTACATGATCCATTCCCTACGCCCTTTATAGATGAAGTTCTAGATAATGTAGGAGGACAAGAGATCTACTCATTCACAGATGGATTTTCAGGTTATCACCAGATCAGGATTGCTAAGGAATATCGACATAAGACCACATTTGCAATAGAATGGGGTTCTTTTCATTACACAATGATGTCGTTTGTCTTGAAGAGTGCACCAACCATCTTTTCCAGGGTGGTGGTTGAAGCATTTAAGGACTTTCTACACAAGTTCTTGGAAGATTATTTTGATGATTGGACTGTCTTTAGCCTACTGAAAGACCATATTGAATGTTTGAGATTGATGCTAGATAAGTGCAAGAAATGTCATATTTCCATGAATCTAAAAAATTGTATTTTATTTTCACCCTTTGGATTATTGCTCATACACATTGTTGGTGGATGCTTCCAAGATTTCCATCATTGTTGACCTACCTCCCCCTACTTCGGTCAGACAGTTGCACACTGCATCAGGGCACACTAGATACTATAGGAAGTTTATTAAGGGTTATGCACAGATAACAACACTTATGTTGAATCTATTAAAGAAAGACAGTAAGGTCCAATCGACAGAAGAATGCCACTAGAGCTTCGACACACTAAAGCAAAAAAAGGCCACTGCGCCAATCTTGTTTTTTCTGGATTGGAGTAAGGATTTCAATGTCCATGTCGATTCTTTGTCCATTGCATTAGGAGAAGTTTTAGCATAGCCAGGTAAAAGAGACATTGACCACCCTATAGCCTTTGCTAGTAGGAAAATTTCTACAACTAAAAGGAACTATACTATGATTGAAAGAGAAGGCTTGGATATGCTATATGTGCTGTAGAAATTCAGACACTATTTGCTGGGAGGATATTTTAAGATGTTCACTGATCACTCTATATTGAAATACTTAGTCAACAAGCTAGTGTTGGGGGGAAGAATATGAATATGGCTACTAGTATTCCAGGAGTATGATTTTGAAATTGTGGTCAAGCCAGGGAGAATGAATAAAGGACCTGATCACTTATCCAGGTTAGAACATGGAGAGGAACCTACTAGTCTAGAGGATACAATTCCAGATGCACAATTGTTGGCCATTAGAAAAATCAATTATCACTTCGCCGAGATAGTTCAGTTCCTATCCATAGGAATGACACCTCGTGAGTACATAGTTATTCAAAAGAAACAATTGGTAGTCCATGCATCCGACTTTCAACTCATAGTTGGACAATTGTATAAGATGGGACCAGAGGAGATCTTGATGATATGTATTATGGAGGCAGAAATACCATTGATTCTTGCAGAAGTTCATGAAGGCATCACAGGAGGACATTGTGTAGGGAAAGAAACAACACAGAAGGTTCTCAGAGCTGGCTTCTGGTGGCCTACTTTACATAAAGATGCTAAGGAATACTACAGATCTTTTGATGTATGTAAAAGAGTAGGAAATCCTTCTCGAAGGGATGAAATACCTTTGGCACCGCAATTAAAATTATAAGTATTCGAGAAGTGGGCCATTGACTTTGTGGGACCTATTAACCCACCAGGAAGGCACACAGGTGCTAGATACATTATCAACGCGACAAAATATTTGACTAGATGGGAAGAAGCAAGAGAAGTTAAGGACTGTAGTGCATCTACAACTATGCAATTCATCTTTGAGGATATTATAACCAGGTTTGGATGCCCGAAGATCCTCATGAGTGATCAAGGCACACACTTCATCAACAAAACTATTGAAGCCTTGACTTAGGAAATTGATGTTCACCATCAGAAGAGTACTCCATACCACCCACATGCGAATGGTACAGTCAAAGATTTCAATGAGATCTTGGAGAAAACGCTGACCAATATCTGTAGTGTCAATAGAGATGATTGGGATTTAAGAATTCCAACACTATTATGGGCTTATAGAACTTCTTGCAAAAATATCACAATGCAGACCCCATTTAAGTTGGTATATGGATTTGAAGCAGTGGTATGTATGGAATACTTAGTTCCTAGTTTAATAATTGCAGCATTTACAAGTATGGATGACACAGGCGTTGTTCAAGACAGGATTGTGCAGTTACTAAAACTAGAGGAAGATAGGTTCATTGTAGGATTTCATCAGCAGGTATAGAAAGAAAGGGAAAAGTCTTATCATGACAGACACATCAAGAGGAATGAATTCAAGCAAGGAGATTTGGTATTGTTATATGGCAACAAGTTCATGAAGCATCCGGGGAAGTTCATGACACATTGTCTAGGGCCATTTGAGGTTGCCTATGTTACAAAAGGAGGTGTTGCGCAGTTGAAGACCCTTAATGGATAATGGAAAGAAGGTTTGGTAAATGGGAGCCGATTGAAATTGTATTATGACAACCAGATGCCTCGTAGCTCTCAGTAAAAGGAAAGGAAGAGGGATCTAGGTACCAGGTGCAGTTGAAATAGGGTACCAGACATAGAAAAGATAGTCTACACAAACATGGGAAGGAACGGAGCAGAAAACACAGGCTGCTCCATGCAGTCTGCAGTCAAAGTAATACAGAAGGTTCAATCTTGCAGTGAATTGGGACAAGTCACATTTGAGTGTTGGGGGCCTTTTGGCCCTTGGTTATGGAAGGAAGCGAAGATTAAGGAAGAAAAGTGAAGTACGAATTGCGCATAAGGCACATAAACTAAGGAGGGGTCTAAGTGGTTAAAGAAGAAGAAAAGAAGGAGCGAAGTAAAGGAAAATTTATTTGTTGGAAGAGAATATCGAGTAAGACAAAACAACAAAGAAAAGGGACCGTGGACAACTCAACAAGCGGAAAAAGATATCAATGAGTGATTTGGAGCATCGCACGAAAAAGGAGGAAGCACAAGTTGGCAAAGCCCTGAAAGCACGGGTCAAGTTGACCTAGGGTTTAAGCACCTAGGGTTTTGGATCTAGGGTTTTTACACCTAAACGTTTTCCATGTAATGTATAAATAAAGGTATAGAAGATCTGGGAGGGTTCGTTTTAAGTTGGTTCGTTGATACTATGGTTGTTTTTTTTTCATTGTTGATTATTGTTGTAGAGAACAATATTGAGACTGTATTGTAATATCTTCAGTTGGGTGCGAAGATCAACCCTGCAGCTAGGTGCGCAGGGAGGGAAGAGGAAGAGAGAAAGAGAGAGAAATCTGCAATCTAAGTGTGCATATAGAACTGTATGTTTCCATTTAATATATCAAGAAACATAGTTATGTGGACGTATCCCTAGGGAGAGGGTCAACCACGTATATCTTGTTGTTCTTTGTGATTGATTTTGTGTTATTTTCCATCTATTATCCTTTTATTGTATTGTTGTGTTAGACCTGAGATATAACTTGCGAAGTAGGCTTAAGAGAGATAAAGAATAACTAGATTGATGTGTGTTGTTGTCCTAGATCCACTTTTCATTCCCTCTGGTTGTAGACACCTGTGTCCTACAACCCCCTATTGCTACTACGGGTGACACTGCATCTACTTCACAGGGGTTTCCGAAAGGGACAATAGTTAGGGTTTGTTGGTGCACTGTAAGATTTGAACCCTGGGTTTGCCCCTGTGCCAACATGAACCTATGCTAAAAATTGCAGACCCAAACAAGGATTTCCTTGTGTGTACAAATTCATGCAAGGAAGGACTAGGAGGAGTCCTCATGAAGGAAGGCCATGTGATTAGCTATGAATCCAAAAAATTGAATGAACATGAAATCAATTATGTGACACATGATTTAGAATTGGTTGACATAGTACATGCTTTAAAAATGTGGAGGCATTACATCCTATGAAGAGGATTCATACTTATGATAGACCATAGTGGGCTGAGATATTTGTTTGACCAACCCAAACTCAATGTTAGACAAGCTAGGTGGATGGCTCTCCTTAGTGAGTTTTATTTTGAAATCAAACATATTAAAGGAAAATAAAATAGAGTGGTTGATGCCCTTAGTAGAAGTATGAAAGTGATCCACTTGGAAACTATAAGCACCTGTGAACCAGACATAAAGGAAAGAGTCAAAAGTGCACAACTACCAGATGCATTTTTCAAAATTGCAAGATTGTACCTAGAATAGGAACCGATAGGGTTGAAGCATGAGGGATATCAATTGTTGAATGATGGTCTGCTAACTTACAAATATAGGTTGTATATTCCAAATTGTGTCGACTTGAAGAGGTTCATAATGGATGAAATACATAAAATACCATATATTGGTCATCCTGGTTATCAGAAAATGATCACAACTACTAAGAAACTGTTTTATTGGCCTGGAATGAAAAATGACATAGTTGATTACTTAGATAAATGTATAGAATGTCAACAGGTTAAGGTGGAGCACTGACACCCAGTAAGGATGTTGCAACCCCTACCAATTCCAGAATAGAAATGGGAAACCATCCCCATGGATTTCATCACTGGATTGCCTAAATAAACCAAACATAATGACATTATTATGGTAGTTGTGGACAAGTTGAGAAAGGATTCTCACTTTATCCCTGTAAAGTCGACTTGAAAGGAAATAGATATTGCCAATATTTTCATGAAAGAAATATTTAGACTGCATGGAATTCCTAAGGAAATCATATCAGACAAAGATACAAAATTCACTTCAAATTTTTGGAAATCTCTATTTGTTGGTTTTGAAACCAAATTGATATTTAGTACATCCTACCACCCTCAAACTAATGGACATACAAATATGGTAAAACAAGTGTTGGAGGAAATTTTAAGGATGCATGTGATGCATCAGCCCAAGAAATGGAAAGAATACCTACCATTGGTATATTTTGCGTACGAAAATGGCTATCAGGAGTCATTAAAAATGAGCCCTTTTGAGGATATCTATGGTAGACAATGTAATATTCCAATCAGCTAGAATAACCTAGTAGACAGAATCACACTCGGGCCAGATATGCTGAAATAAATGGAACAACAAGTAGTTCAAATAAAACAAAATATGAAAATAGCTTAGGATAGGAAGAAAAGTTATGCAGACAAAAAGAATACTCTTAGAGAGTTCAAAGCAAGGGATCATGTGTATCTCCGAGTTAGGCCCATAAAACGTTCCTTGAGAATGGGAAATTGTGCCAAGCTGGAACCTTGGTTTTTTGGACCCTTCGAAATTTTGGACAAAGTGGGACCTGTAGCATATAGAATATCACTTCCTCCGACATTGAAAGCACATAATGTTTTCCATGTTTCGTTACTGAAGATATATGTACATGATTCTAATCATATAATTTATTGGTCTCTAATTCAGGTGGACTTAGAGGGAGAATTCTTGCTAGAGCCACAATGCATAATAGATAGGAAATAAATACCACTTAGGAACATAACCATTGCACAAGTCAAGGTGCAATGGAAACACTTTGGTTTAGATGAAGCTACATGGGAAATGGAGGATGCCATGAAACATTCATACCCATTCTTGTTCACTACTGTACATAAAGAGAACAACGACAAGTATAACACCGAGGAAAATGCTCCTTTAAGGGGGATGGGATTGCAATACCCCTGTTTCCCCCATCTTGTAAATATAAATATAGTTTGATAAGAGACTATGGGAAGACTGATTATGTGTAGATGTTGGAATTAATGAACCTTTTGTTATAAAAGTTAATGTATATATTTCTGTGACTAAATAAAATGGAAGATGTTTCATAATTGTTGAAGGGGTTTCCAATGTAGATTATGATGCATGAGAGAGATGGTGAGGGGAAGCACTAATGGTTGAGATGACCCCTACCGGACCAATACTCTAATGGATTTAAAATGTTCAGACTTGGAATAGTCCTCTAACACAGAGAATTAATTACCAATCAAGCTGGCAGTTGAGAAGTCTTCCTTCAATGAGGAGACGAGCAAAGTACCCATCTAGAAACTTCCTTATCTGACCCACGAAATTGGGAATCAAACCCATGAAATCTCATTGAGGAAGGAAAATTGCGGGTAGACGCGAGAGGATGTAGTGGAATGGGTCTGGTGACCATTTCGGAAGAAGAAGAGCATGTGTTACACATTATTTTGGTCATTCTGTTGATGTCTCTACAGTGATGTGTTCAGGCTCCCACAATGACTTTTTGCCTGAGAAAAGTGATTGTTGTCTTCCTCTACAAAACATATTTTTATAGTGGATTCGAAGGATGCATATGGTGTAGGGTGCGAGAACCTATATTCTCGCAGGCAACCCTATACCTAGACTGTGCATTGTTCACAGTCTTCTCTATAGGTAGGATGCGAACCTGTTTTGAAGCTTGAAAGGAAGAGGAAGTTACGAAGGTTCTAGAAGAGTATCTTCTAGAAAATGAGTTGGAATTCGCATGGTTGGCATCCTACTGAATTCTTAGATTTAGTGGGATCATCCTCATCCATTTAACCATCTCTCCTTCTCCTATATATTGAAAGGTTTCTCATGGAAAAGGTTAAGCAATATTGAATGAAGAATTGAGGAGAGAATTGTGTGAAGAACTCTGTTTGGATTGAAGCTTGAAGACTCTATTTTTTCTATCAATTTGTACTGGATCTTCTTCATGCAAATGTAGAGCAAGTGTGTGTGTTGGAACCAAGGGTCACTGAAAGGAAGCTTGCGACATCAAGGCGATCTGGTTGTATCTTCTAGTTTCATTTAATATATTATAGCGACATGTCCCTTTCCCATAAAATCACTCTTATTTTATTACATAACTCCTTGATCATATGCATAGGTTGACATTGAATATACTTTGTTATCTTCACTTTGGTTGGTTTGTGTTGTCTTGGACCCACTTTCACAAGAGCATCGGAGCGAAGTAGGAACAACAGAGACCTAAGGAAGTGATACAAAGGTACGTCACTCATTCCTTCTCGATAATAGATTCAATAACTGCAACCTAGAGAAAAAGTCATGTCCTATCCTGTTTTGTTCTAGATCCAGGTGGATCTAGGGAGATCAGTTAGTGTCCGCACCTACCAATTTATCCAATAACAAAATTGGCGACTCCACTGGGGATACAACCCATTTTGGTGGTTGTTTCTTGGCTATTTTCTCTTGACCTACCCTTTTTCATTCCCAATCAATCTCTGAGTCTTTAGGAGATCCTTACAGACTCCCTGGATCCAAAAGTTCACTCAAAAGTTCTGTCCTTTTTCCTAAATTTGCTTGATTACAAACCTTCTCGCATTGTACCTTTCTGCGGCCTGCGAGAATCATTGAACTTCGCACCCTAGTGTTCAGTTTAGTGCGACCTTCTCGCACCCTGCTTGTGTCTAGGCTGCGAGAATCCCTAATTCTCGCATTGTACCCCACTGCCAAACTGCGAACTCACTTGTAAAAACTTTGGATTAGGCGTTTTTGTGTCTTCAGATGCCCATATTTGTTTGTGTGTCTAGGAAGAACTTTTTTGGCCAGTGATTGATTATTTCTTGACTTCAAATCTCGCAAATGATTAGTTTTCGGAAATAGAAATTTCTTCTTGATCATTTTTTCTCAATTTTAGCTCTTGACCTTTTCTTAACAAGGGTATAATCTCCGATTCTAAAATCCGAGTGCTTGTTTGGTTGGGAGCCTTTGATTGGATTAAAAGTTGAGATTAATTGTCCTTTTCGATTGCTTATTACTTGGAAAATTGTTACCCATGTGCATTTGAAGAGACTAGTCTTATCAGTTTGTTATTTTTATCTTCATTGAAACATCGATTTGGGTGTTTTTTGAGTATTTCATTTTCATTGGTTACTCACTTTTTCTTAGTTCCATCCCTGTTGCTTGGTTTCTAATAAAAAATTAAAGATTTTTTTTTTCTTTTTTTAAGAAACCATTTATTCGAAAAATATTGGCATTCAAATATTGAAAGAGAATGAATAAGGAATTTTCATTGTTCATGATTGTTTGATATTACATTTCACGAAAGATCGTACATCATAGTTCGCATTGTTCCAGAAAAGTCCTCTTTCCCTCTTGTAGATAGAATTCATTGAATGAAAATTTGTATCATTCATCCCTATTTACGCATTGTTGGGTCAGAGTATTACACAACATTGGTTTCATTTCCGTCTCCTTTTTGTGTAACAACAACCTTTAATAATATTGCACAACTTTAAAATTCAACTAGTAAATTTTTCTAGGGCTCTTTTGCACCAACATTAGCTAGGCTAGAGCTTTGGAATAGGCAGTGAGACACACTCTCCAAAGCACAAAACACACAATAGTATCTTGTGATAAGGAGTGTCAAATTCCATTTGCAACATTTTGTCTTGGGAATCCCTTCTCACACAAGGGTCAAACCTGAGGTCGCATTTAGATTGACAGAGTTACTCACCCTTCTTTGTTGATCTCGGTGTAGAGATTGCATGTATTACGGGGGTCACTTGAAGGTATAACCACAATGATGAGTGGAAGCCTCTCAAGTTGATTTCGGGCTAGATACCCTGCCCTTGCGTGTGGATCGGACTATCGACTGTTTCCCCAGGCATCATTGTTGTTTGTGGTAAACTTAGTAGCCTATCTTCTTAGAGTCTTACACAAGGTGACTGTGAAGGGGTAAGTCTCCACAATACCTGGAATCGACGTTGGCCAAACTCACTCGGGCTCCTTGGAGGGTATACCCACGATTATGTGTGGGAGCTTGTACCAGGGTGTAAGTCTGTTAAGCAGGTCGTCAACGTAAATTTTCCACCCTCGCCTAGCCCCTTCTTGTCATGTCATCGCGACGTTGGATTTCATTACAAACTAGTGACTTTGGAATTAGAAGGTCTTGTTTTCTTGGTTTTGCTTCCTAGATTTTATTAGTGCGTGCAGTTTGTTTACCCAAGTTGGACATATAATTTCTTTTGTAAGATTTTAACTCGATCACAATTGACCCTCCACGTCGTTCATGTAGAATGCAAGACCTAACCCCAGAATATATGGAAGGTTCTCAACCCTTGCTTACCAACTCACCAGGGGGCTCTCCTCAACAGAGTGAATTCCAAGACATTGCCACTCCACAAGTGGAAAGAACTAACTCTTTAGAACAGTTTCGAATTACCAATTCTCAAGAGGACTTCCGACTTCCTCCCGACTCTGAGAGACGTATTGTTCGAGTGAATTCTTCTAGAGAAATAGTTGTTGAGTCTTCTAGATTACCAACTGGACCTTTCACAGGACCCGAGGGTCCAGATCCTTTTTGGACTACTAGCATTTTTAGACAGGATCTCTTTGGCTCAGAAGCAGACATTGATATCACTGTCACACCTGAGCTGCCTAAAAAATCTGATCCAGATGCAATACCTTATAATACTGCCTATTATTTTCCTGGTTCAGACGCTCCACCAGCCAACCACATCTTGACTATCCCCCTACAAATGGTCCATGACACAATGGTCCTAGATACTACACATCCTCACACCGGGATTGCGGTGGCTAGCCAAGCTCCTATTGGCATGCCACTTTCACCTAGATTCACCCCAACACTCTCCCCCAGATATCATGTGTTGAATGCTTTTATTCCTGCTCTTACACAAATCCCATCCGGGACTCCTGGCATTTCCACTCCTTCTGGGCACCATCTCGTTCCCAGTTTCATTCTGACACTTCCTCGACCCCCTTTCATAGGACCTCTTCCATCCTCTATCGGAGGCACCAACCCTAGTGGCACCATCCTGTCTTTCACACCTAATTACCATATTCCTCTCACTGGACAATTTCACCAAGGAGGCCAAACCCAATCCCCTTTTGTAGGACAAATCCCAATTGGGACACAATCCCTGATTGGAGGGAAACCCCCACCTACCCCACCCTATGGAAAAAACATACCTCCATCCTTAACCCAATATTGGAACTATCTAATTCAAAATAATCCTCACTCGACTAGGGGGCAATAGCCTCAAGCTAGCTCCTCCATACCCCCTAGTACAGACCAACCATATCTAGGCACATCCAGTCCTGTTTGGGGCTCGAACGCTCAACCCCATGCCCCTATTCAAGGGAACAACCCGAACTAGTACAACCTTATAAATTACTTGCCTCCACACCCATAACCGAATCTGCTTGGATCTTTGGATTATATGAAAACTACTTATGGTCCCACTGGTCTACCGACGAGACTCCCTCCCCAAAGTTACCAGTACCCACATGTGAATAGACAGATACCCTTCTTAGCCACCCTGGGCCTCCCTGATCTGTCGAGAATTTTAAATGATCTGATCCGTCACTCTCCTCAATGGCCCACCATACCGACCAAACTACCATCTGACATCCCTAAATTCGATGGTAAACCAGGAGAGAACCCGAACAATCATGTAATGACTTTTCACCTTTGGTGTTCATCCAACTCCTTAATGGATGACTCTATTCGTTTATGCATTTTTCAGTGAACCCTCACTGGTTCCGCTATGAAGTGGTATATAGAATTACCACGAGGCTTCTTCACCGACTTCAACACCCTTGCTATGGCTTTCCTCACCCACTACCAGTTATCGATCCGTTACAAAATCGAAACCAAAATTTTGAGTTCTTTCAAACAAACCAAAGCCATTCATATCTCTGATCACATTCATGAGTGGCGATGGAGACAACGTCTCATCAAACTCGAACTTCCCGATCAGTTGTTGGCGGAGTGGTTCACAAAATCATTCATGAATGAAATCACTCGTGACATCTCCATGGGTGGATTTGTCACATAAGAACAGGCAATCAGTCATGCTCAATACCTTGACCTTGTTTACTCACAAACGGGTAATCTTTACGACTTACTCCATGACGCACCTTGTCCTTCTACTTCTGCTACTTCAACTACTCCTGTTGCTTCTCATGTAGCTGACGGTGTGATTGGCACTTTCCATTCCCAACCCCATTCCATCCAAGCCTCTAGCAACAACCCCAGATTAGTTTCTTCTAATGTTCAAAATGCTCTGTCTCCTACCCCTCCCACCGGAAAGACTTCTGAGGTGAACTCTGTTCAATCTACCCTTGCCATAAAAAATAAATCCAAAAAATGGAAGGGTAAGAACAAGGAGGATAAAAATAGTCTGCAATCTGAGAAGACCAAAACACAAACTCTTGACGATATGGATAAGCGCAAACCCCAATACCCTTGTCTTATCTATGGTGATGATCACTACGCTAAGAATTGTCCAAGACGAGCCGAGGTTACTAAGTTCCTTCAAGGGACCCCGAAACCGCCTACTCCGGCTATGTTGTCACAACCCTTCCCTTCTCAACAACAGGCCCAATTGGTCATTCATGACCAACCTTCCCCCTCCACTACATCCTATGTCTGAATGTGTACAGGTGATTCAAAGAAAAATGACATCACACTTACCACTCGAGCCAAAGATTATTCTTCCTCCAAAGTGAAGGTTGATGAAATACCTCCTTCATTGGTCCAGCCATCTCCCATGACTCCACCTACCAACGGTCCTCTTCATCTCAAACGACCGAGCCTAGATACAGTTCTTCGCCCTCCCCCAAAGGGTGTTGTCTGAAAATCTTCTTTCAATCCTCATGCACATGCTGCCCAAAACTACAGTATTGTCGAAGATCTGTCCCAAGCACCATCCATGATGTCAACCCTCGAAGTCCTTCAGAGTTGTCCTATACAATGGAAGGCACTGTTGAAAGCTATTGGTGGAATCGACCCTACTGACACAAGTTTAATAATTTTTGACTTGGAAGATAACATTCCACGGTTACTCCCTCAACTCGCATTCCAAATACAAGTTATTGTCTCTGACAAGAACATTTGTAGAACAGTTATTGATGAGGGTGCCTCGACGTGTGTCATGTATATTACTTGCTGGAAATCCATTGGCTCTCCCCCTTTAACTGAATCCCACAACACACTCAAAGCCTTCAATGGCTCTGGTTTTAAGCCTTACGATGTCCTCCCTTCCTTGCTGATTATGTTAGAAGGAAAAATGGTCAACATTGAAGTGGATGTCTTTGATGCTCCTCTCGATTACAACCTTCTACTTGGCTGTAGCTGGATGGATTCCATGCGCGCAGTCATGTCCACTCTTTTCCATGTCGTACATTTTCCACATCAAGGAAAAGTCATTACGATGGACCAATTGTCCTTCTTCAACTCTAATACATGTACCGTCAACGTCCCTTTCATTGCAAAACCCCCCCTGGATATGAGAACGTCGGTGTGGGTCTTCTTAAAGATTCCTCTTTGATGGATACTTTCCCCATTCCACCACCCGATGTTCCACATCCATGTGTCGCCTCGATCAACATGATCTCCACCTCTATTCATGAAACCCCTATGTCTTATAACCCGTGGATAGTACCCAACCTCGGTGATCATCTTCGTTATGGAGACCAAATGCCTTTGAGTCCAGTCAAATCCGCTTATCAAGCCATTCAATCGAAAACCCCTTCTACCCCCTCTCTTGGTGATTTATCTCCGGATCCATTCCACGTCATTTTTCCTACGGATGAGATCATTATGTCTATTATGTCCATGGAAGATACCCCTTGGGATGATGTACATCATCGTTCCATCCTCTTCCTGGAACAACAGACCATTGAGGGTTACCAACGGATCATGACCCCATTGACCGTTGTCGTCATTTCTACCATTCTCGAGTCTACACACGATATGTTCTACGAAGGGAACTTAAGTAACATCTCATCCACCATCCCCCTCGACATATCCATAAAACCTGGAGTTGTTGAAAATGTGCACATCAGAGCTTCGTGTTCCCATAATGAAGTTGTCACCTACAAGTCTCTTTTCCAAGAATTTCATGACGTCTTCGCATGGAGCTATGAAGAAATGTCAGGTATTGACCCCGACATTGTTGTACACAAAATTAAGACATACCCGGGCACTAAACCCGTCCGGCAACGATTTCATCCAGTCAACCCACGTAAAGCAACCACTATCAATCTTGAAGTTGAGAAACTTCTCAAAGCTAGCTTTATTTACCTTGTGGCTCTAACTGACTGGGTTTCCAATCTTGTTCTGATTAACAAGAAACAAGGTACGATCCGCGTGTGCACTGTTTATAGAGACATTAATAAATCTTGTCCTAAAGACAACTTTCCTACCCCCTTCATTGACCACATCATCGACGATTGTGCTGGAAGTGAAATATTATCTCTGATGGATGGTTTCTCAAGATATAATCAAATCAATATCATACCCGCGGACCAACACAAGACCACTTTTATTTGTCCTTGGGGCACTTTCGCCTACCTGAAACTTCCATTTGGTTTAAAGAATGTCAGCTCAACTTTTCAACGTGCTATGTCTTATGCCTTTCATGATATAAAGCACATTGTGCAGCCATATCTCGATGACTTACCAGCTCATTCCATGCGTCATGTAGATCATCCAACAAACCTTCATGCCATTTTCCTTTGATGTCGGTTTTACCATATACGCTTGAATCCCCACAAATGTGTTTTTTATGTAGAATCCGACCGACTTCTAGGCTTTATTGTTTCACGTCAAGGGATCAGGGCATATCCTTTGAAGGTCGACGGGATTCTCAATCTTCCTCCTCCTTCCTCACTTCACCAGCTACAAAGTTTGCAAGGGAAGGAAAAATTTCTCCGTCGTTTCATCCTGAACTATGTTGAGCTAACTCTTGGATTTACGTGATTACTCAAGAAAGGTTCTGAGTTCGTATGGGATACCACTGTCGACAAATCTTTCGAAGCTTTGAAATTGTATTTAACTCGTACCCCACTAGTATTCCCACCTGATTACAGTCGGGATTATCTCCTTTACCTCGCAGCCTCAGACTATACCATCGCTATGGTTCTAGTCCAGGAGGATGATTCTCATGACAAACATGTCATTTATTACTTGAGTCGGAGTCTCACGACTACCCAAACCAAGTATTTACATGTTGAAAAACTAACCTTGGTAGCCGTCCAAGCTGTTCAACGTTTCTGGCACTATATCCTTTTACACAAGACTACGGTGATTTCCAACTGCAACCCTATGCACCACATTCTTACATGCCAATTGCTAGGGGGGAAATACTCCAAATGGATCGTAATACTCCAGGAGTTTGACTTAGAATTTGAATGCGCTAAGTCTAAGAAATACTTGGTGTTTTCCGAGTTGATATGCGACCTTCCCTGCTCTGAGATGGAAAATGTAGCAGAGGATTCATTACCTGATGAATCCCTTTTCCTGATCAGTTCCAATGACCTTTGGTATGGAGATATCATCATATATCTCCATACCCAGACTTTCCAGCCCAATTTGTCTAGAATTGACTGTCGTCAAATACGCTACCAAGCCTGTCAGTATATTATCCTCGGTGACACTCTTTATCATCATGGGATTGACTTTGTTTTTCGATGTTGCCTCATGTTTGACGAAGCCGAGAAAGCCCTGAATGAATTCCATTCTGGAGCATGTGGTGGTCACATGTCTGGGTATGATACTGCCCAGAAGATCTTACGAGCGGGGTATTTTTGGCCTTCTTTATTCAACAATTGTATAATCACTGTCCAAAAATTCCATGCTTGCCAAACCTACAACAATAAAATATGATCACACCCTACTCCTCTACACCCTATGGTCTCCATCGGATTTTGCGAAATGGGGTATCGATTTCATGACATGTCACCCTCACTCGGTCAGGGGGCATGGATACATTATTATAGCCATAGATTATTTTACGAAATGGGATGAGGCGATGCCAACATTCGACAATATCGGAAAGACTGCAGCATTATTCATATTCAATCACATCATTGCTTGGTTTGGTGTTCCTCAAGCTATCATTACTGATCATGGTAGCCACTTTAGAAACTTCATGATGTCTGAACTCACTGAAAAGTTGGGTCTTTTCCATCAAAACTCAACACCCTATTACCCACTAGCCAACGACCAAGTTGAAGAAATAAACAAAGTCCTCATTTCCATGCTTCGACGAATGATAGGGATTCACAAAACGAGTTGGCACATGATGGTTTTTTCAGCATTGTGGGCTTACCGGACATCTGTTAAGTCTACTACCGGGTTTACACTGTTCCAGTTAGTCTATGGTCTAGAATCCATCTTGCTGGTTGAATGTGAGATACCTTCCCTAAAACTAGCTATCAAACTTCTCCCAAACACTTATGCCAAAGAAGAGCGTTTGTTGTATCTCATGCAATTAGATGAAACCCGTCACGATGCCACCCTAGTTATAGAAGCCCAGAAGAAATGCGTCAAAGCCCAATACGACAAACATGTCAAGCCATGCATTTTCTCTGAAGGTGATCTGGTTCTCCTTTACGAACAAGATCGGGATATGCTAGGAGCCAGAAAATTTGAAGCTATGTGGTGAGGTCTTTATATCGTCATACGAGTTTTGGAGAAAGGAGCTTACAAGTTGGTGGACTATAACGGTATCCCTTTGAGTGAAACCAGAAATGGGTTGTACTTAAAGAAGTACTATGCTTAATATCACCTCTGCATGAGTGTTTGTATTTTATTGTATCATACCTTTTGTGTGTTACTTTAGTATGTTTTTTCATTATTTGGTCTCTGTCCTCGATCGCTTATCTTGTGTTGTGCTTGGTTTCCAGATGTCGGAGTCTTTGCTACCCCACATTGGCTTTGCCGATGGCGCTAGTCATAGTACTCAGAACCTTTCTTTTGTTGCATGGGCACTCTACGCACCTAAAAATGAACATATCAGTCTATGATGTATGTGCCTCGGTCATGTGACCAATAATATCGCAGAATATAGTGCCATCATCGAATTGTTGATTGATGTTTTTTGGTTCAATATCCGCCATCTGGTTATACGACTCAATTCGCATCTAGTAGTACTATAGTTAAGTAATGTCTATGCTATCTGAAGTCCTACTTTATTATGGGTATATTTACAAATTCGCCTCTTGGAATGTTATTTTGATTATATCGAATATCAACACATTCCTAGATGTCTAAATACATTGACTGATGCCTTAGCTAACTATGTGTTAGACAGACATTTGGGACATTTATAAACTAATCACACATCACATGTATTATACAACACAAAATAAGCCGGTAGAAGCCATATATATGTATATAACAATCAAAAAAAATTTTAAAAATTTTATATCCAAAGATCAAAATCTTAAAATATGAAGCCCATAGATTCTACAAAATAGTATCACGGATGACGCTCATGATAACACACAACTGCTCGGGCTACCCTACAGAGCAATAGACTGAGAGACTCAGACACGCCCACAGTATGGCGCTGATAACGTCTCGCGATCTCCCCAATAGCAATGTCTGGGACATCCACAGTCAACCCCTCTAAGTTCAGTTCCACTGCCTTGTAGTCCTCTGCATCCCATATTTTCACTGTAGCCGCTTTGCCTTGCCTCTGAATGGGAGACGTTCCTGGGGGTCGATACGGCCCCACATCTGTGTCATCAAAAGAAATTTCTTGATTAGTCCTTGGATAAACATAAGAACATTTTATATAATAAAATTTGCAAAAACATTTAAAAAGAACAAAACATGTACTTCTCACCTAAGTCACCCCACTGAGCATCCTCAAGCAGGACCAAATCTGGATCTCCTTGGAAATCCAAACCGGCACATGCGTAGTCATCAATCATTAGCATCTAGGGCCTCAACCAGTCAAAAAATGAATCATTATACCTGATTATAGGCCCTGCTACGTGCTGATCCATGATGTTACACCACCTCAGCATCCTTAGATCCTATGGGGCCGGTAAACCCCAATCCACTTGTAGTCGCAACAGTGGGACCATCTCAAGGAAGAATCACACCAAAAGTGACCCATACCCGAACTGCTTCAGAGCACCCCTTTTGCACTTTGTCAGTTGCCTCTTCATGCTGCAGAGAATTGCATCTGACCAGTTAAAAACCCGAGGCTCTGTGCATTCTATTACATATTGGAAATAGTTCTGGAGAGACATGTGCAGAGCCGCGCTCCTAGCCATGCATGCAATGGTAAACAAGATAATCCATAGGGTCAAATCTTGGACCCCACAAATGGAAACCTTGCCCTTGCTTCTCTCTACCTCGGGAACACAATATCGGCGAACATACCCGCTCATAGGAAGTCCACCGCCTCTACCTCCGGTCAAAGTAGCATGGTATCCACACCGTGACAACCCCGTCAGAAAATAGATATCCTCGATATCTAGTGTCAGCGTGTGCAATCCTACATGAAATAATTTTTTATCCACATCCCACATGTGAATCAGGTACTCTAACAATATGAGTTGGGCTCTCATGCCCGGGATCCTAAAAAATTTTAAGAGCCCACATTCCCGGAGGGCAGCGACTGTACCCAGATCATTCCCGACAATGGAATCATCCTCCTCATGTTCTCTTTCCCTCCATACCAACATCCTGATGGTCAACACCTGCAATGGAGCCATGAGAAGTAAGTCAACAAATTGTTTTAAACTCTTGCATAATTTTTTATTGAGAAAAACCACACACAAAAATCTATTTTTTGGCCCTCGCAGGTGAACCTTTTGCAGAGTGCGAGATTCTCGCAGGTGCAGTGAAGCCCACCTGCAAAAATCATAGATTCTCACAGGTCCTAAATTACCCACCTGTGAGAATGCTTGAGTGCATATACCGACCCTAAAATGGACTCAAAACTCTAAAATTGCCAATAAAAATCAAAAGTAAACCATGGAAAAGTTGGAAAATCAGGAGATTACCTTGTTGGCTGAAACCTTTTGCCGAATGATCACTTGTGCCTCCCACAATCGAGCAAAGAAATTTGGGGGAAAATGAGGTATGTTGGACAAGTTTTTAGCAAAGTAACAATGAAATGGTAAAAAGGCTTTTTCACCCATATTTATTCACTTTTTACTATTTTTTGTTGATTGTTTATATTATTTTTATTTCTTTTCTTAAAAAAATGTAATATCCTAATAGCCTTGTGAGTATGTTTTTTCATAGATATAGTGACTTTGAAGTACAAACGACGGTGTACAAGTATTGTTTTCTTTTTTATCGCCTGTACAACTGCTTTTTTAGGGGTTTTGTCGGAAAAACCTCGAGCTCAGTCTTTGTTCGTTCTCGTGCTCGAAAATACATGAGAACATAACTGAGTATACTTTTTCTCATCTTTTCGTACTCGTCATGGTAAAATGAAAGCGATGAACGCAAGGGAGTGTCTTTTAAGCTCTTTTCACGCTCCATAAAAACAAAAAGATTGCCGAGCAATCTTGTTCTTTTCACGCTCATTAAAGTATTTGAAGAAAACGTTCGATGGGCAATAGTTTATCACTTTTTCAGTCTCGTCGAACTCATTTATGAAAAAGGAACTGGGAGAGTTCTCTTTAAGTGTTTTTCAAACTCTTAAAACATGAAAACCCCCGAGTTTTCTATCTTTCGACTCGTTAAACAAACATCGAAAGGCCCTTATGGGACCGAACCACTCCTTCTTAGGGTTCATTAAATGTACTTCGAGGGACTCGTCTGAAGGATGAACTTACATCAACAAGCATATGTTATCCTCTTCAAGCTTGTGTAAAAATAAAGAGGTACTCACTAGATATGGTGGGGGAAATTTTGGGAAAGGGATATGTTTTCGTATTTGTGTTAATGGTAGTAAGGGTCACTCTTGAACATGACACCCCCTATTCATCATTTGAATCCAGGTTGGGAAATCCATTTGTCTCTCGTTCGACTTGCTACAAGGTCATATCTTGGGTCGTCTTTGAGTCAATGCTGCCAAGTCCTTGGTCGTGTCATTCATATGTTAAAGAGAAGTTCAAACAAGCCTTCCATTGAGTCGGCCACCTGCAGTTGTCCATTCTCACTACATCAGCCTTCCCTATGTCCATTTCAACTCCTATTCATACTTTGATTCACCCTCAAAATTTGTTACTTATTTCATGTCATTGATGGGAGATACATCAAGGCCCTCCTCTGACAAGTCTTTTTCTGTCGACTCCAACTCATTATCCAGGAATAAGACTTAGAAATAATTTAGTACCTTGGACCCTGCATGCCTTAATGGCAGGTCTCTTCACTTTTGACAAGGGTTTCACATCATTGATCCCTGATCAAAAGATTCCGCCGAGTGTTTGAATTCATCTCATTCATTCGCATTCGGATTGTACTTCAGTACCTTGGGAGTCATTGACATCAATGGTGATTTCCCTTGCACTTGTAAATGGTTTTCATCAATGACCGGTAATCGAGTGGTTTCTACCATGTTCAACTTCAGCACATGTAATCACATGGCTAGATTTGTACTTTCAGGTGACGGGATTGAATACCTTGGGTCTCATCTTTTTTATCCAGGCTACGGGATTGAATCTTTTGGGTCTCATCTTGGGTCTCTGCTCTATAGGTAGGGTGCGAACCTGTTTTGAAGATTGAAAGGAAGAGGAAGTTACGAAGGTTCTATAAGAGTATCTTCTAGAAAATGAGTTGGCATTCGCATGGTTGTCATCCTACTAACTTCTCAGATTTAATGGGTCCATTCTCATCCATTTAACCATCTCTCCTTCTCCTATATATTGAAAGGTTTCTCATGGAAAAGGTTAAGCAAGATTGAATGAAGAATTGAGGAGAGAATTGTGTGAAGAAATCTGTTTGGATTGAAGCTTGAAGACTCTATTTTGTCTATCAAGTTGTACTAGATCTTCTTCATGAAAATGTAGAGAAAGTGTGTGTGTTGGAACCAAGGGTCACTAAAAGGAATCTCGCGAGATCAAGGCGATTTGGTTGTATCTTGTACTTTCATTTAATATAATACATCGACATGTCCCTTTCCCATAAAATCACTCTTATTTTATTGCATAACTCCTTGATCATATGCATAGGTTGACATTGAATATACTTTGTTATCTTCACTTTGGTTGGTTTGTGTTGTCTTGGACCCGCTTTCACAAGAGCACCAGAGCGAAGTAGGAACAATAGATACCTAAGGAAGCAATACAAAGGTACGTCAGTCATTCTTTCTCGGTAATAGATTCAATAACTGCAACCTAGAGAAAGAGTCATGTCCTGCCATGTTTTTTTCTAGATCCAGGTGGATCTAGGGAGATTAGTTAGTGTTTGCACCTACCAATTTATCCAATAACGACATGTGTAGCTCTCTGGTTCTGAAGAGAACTGAAAAATGAATTTGTTTCTAGGTACAGGAACTGTTGGGTAGCATTTTCTATCCAATATGATAAATGGGGTTGTAGAGAAGATGAGTGATTGAGGAAGCACTCATTGTTGACCCCCTTGCTTGGTGGAGAGAAAATTGGTTTTCCAATTTCCTGTGGGAAGAGGAGAGTAACCTCCATCTTTGGTTTTTGTTGAACAAAAGGAAGAATCTCTCTCAGAGCATCATGATATAGCTAGGGGATGGCCAATGGTAAACCATTCCAAGGGTTTTTGTTCCTACGGTTGGGTGGAAACGGGCATCCGTTTCAGTAGTTTTCACACTTTATGGGTTCTAGATAAGTATATGTTTCCAAAATCCTCACAATTTTAATCTCGGAGATAATTATAGAATGTGTTTTAGAGCAATATAAGTTCATTTTCCTATTAAAAGCACCTTGAAAATTTAGGTGTGAATGTGAAAATGTTTCAGTTGAATCCCATTTGACTTATCTCCTACAATATTCCATATACAATATAATATGCAGGACATAAATATTGAGCAAGAAATAGCGGAACAACAATGATATATCCAGAACAATATCAGAATAATAGCATAATAAAACCAGAAAGAGCACCTTTATTAATGATAGAAATGTTCACTTGCCTCTTCGATGGGAAACCTCCAGCAGATCAGAGCTCTATTAAAATAATATCCAAGACAAACTTCGCTCATGCCTCCTACACTTATTTATACCAATTCTACCTTCTAAGGAAACTTCTATAGGAAGATCTTTCTAGACGTGAAAGATTCTATTAGGTCTTCTTACATTGACTTATTATCATTTATTTATTAGGCCTTATTAACTGATTATGACCTTTATTACATAGAAAACATATAATTATAACTAATGAACCATGGAGAGGGGTTAGGATCGTATCCTAACATGCCCTTGCCCTTCAAGAGAAACCTTTTCCCCAAGGATGTAGGTGTGGAAACTGTTGAAGTATGGTTGTTGGTTACCAGGTCGCATCATCTGGTGATGTGTCCTTCCAGTTGTTCAACACTTTCTTGATGCTTCGACCATGCAACTGATGTTCCCAGTTGTTGAGGAATAATTCAGGTTGGAGCCACAAGAATCCCTCTTCATCTAATTTTGGCAGGATGGTTTGAAATCGACAATTTTCTCTGACCACTTTGTTCAGAAAAAAAACATGAAACATTGGGTGAATTTTGGAAGTAGCCGAAAGAACCAATTTGTAAGATACTAAGAAATACACTTTATGATATGATAGGGCCCATAAAACTTGGGTGCCAACTTATGATGTCCTTGATATTTGAGATATGTTTTCTTGTAAGGTTGGAGCCATAGAAACACTTGATCCCCTTTCTAAAAAACCCTTTCAGAACAATGATAGTCATCATGTTTCTTCATGCAATTTTGGGCCATGTGGAGGTTATCCTTCAAAGTTGTGATGGTGGTTGTGCGACCTTGCAACATGTTATCAATAGATTGACCCTTGGATGTTCCTGGAAGATAGTTAGTGACTGTCGAAGACTGTTGGCCAGATATTGTTTCATATAGGGTCATTTTAGTGGCCATGTGATAGGAAATATTGTACCACCATTCTTCCCAGGGAAGCCATTTTACCCACTGGTGTTGTTTGTTTGAAGAAAAACATTGTAAGTAGGTTTCCAAAAACAATTTGACCACTTCCGTTTGGCTACCAGACTAGGGGTGAGAGGTTGTGCTCATGTTGAGTTGGGTGCCCTTCAATTTAAACAACTCTTGCAAAAATGTGTTAGTGAAAGTGGGGTCATGATCAAATACAATAGAGGTTTGCATGCCATGTAACTTGGAAATATGATCAAGGAAAACTTGTAAAACAATTTCTGTTGTGAAAGGGTGAGGTAAAGCACCAAAAAGAGCATACTTGGATAGGATATCAACCACCACCATGATGACCTATTTGTTCCCAACTTTAGGAAGGCACACTATTTTTGGACGCAAACCCATTCTAGGGAAAAGGATATTTTTGGGGAGAGAAGCACGAAGGGAAGAAAGGAAAACTGGAAGGAAAAGCAGCACATGCGAGGGAAGAATGAGAGGCCCAGATGCAAGGGAGACATAACTATGTTAGGGTTAGGGTTTTTGCAATATATTGTAATGGATGATGAACCAAGAATGGAGATAAGTAGTACTTAGGAGGTCTGAGAGGAGGGTAACTGAGTTGGATAGATACAAAAAGGAATCAGTAGTACCTAGGAGAGAGAGAGTGTCCAGAAGTTGTAAGGTTTGTAAGAAATGCAACATTTAGTAAGCTGGTGAGCTAGAGAAGAATTGAGAAACTCTATCCCAAGGATTAGATCGCAGTTTGAGGAGCCTGGTGCGATCTAGTCAGCCTCATAGGGATTGGGAATCCTATTGATATTGTAAGATCCAAGACTGTAAATGCATGTGACACGACATATTGTTGAGACATAATAAATATCTTGAGAGCCAGACCTCTATGGATGTAGCCCAGGAGGGGGTGAACCATGGTAAATCTTGTGTTATGTGACTGAATGTATGCATCTCTGTTGTTGTTAAGGATTAAATGATATATGAATGAATGAAGGAACTAGTTAGATCTAATACTCCACATGCATTAATAAGAAGGAATGTTTTAATCAAGAGGTTATACTAAATAAATAAATATCACAAGCTACAACCACAGATCTCAACTCATTCCCAGGATGAAAGCATCTGAGTATTGCATCCACTCATTGAGCTATCTCGGGTGAGACTGCGCAGTACACCATGTGTGTTGCATTGCATTCTAGTTTACCAGGGGGGCCTATAGTTTTAGAGAGATTTTGTTGGAATCTTGTTAAATCTAAACCTGGGTCAACTTATGATAGTAAGGTAAGATAAAAGTAGATAAATGATAAAGTAGAAAAGAACCCAACAAATGGTTCTATTTCTAGGACCTGTTGATATTAAACAAATCAGAGGGGTGATATTCATTATGGAACCAAAAGTTGAACTTATGATAGAAGCCCAACAACAGAATAGATAGACAGTAAAAGAAATATTGTCATGCTACCATGTGCAGGAAGAAGCACCAGAGGAAGGTGACCCGTGAAAAATTCAGATAACAAAAGTTAAAGGTGAAAGAGAGGTGGAAGGTCCACCTATGGAATAGAAAGTATTTTCTTCATCGATCAAGGTGAAGAAATTCAATATTGGGACAACTGAGAATCCCAAAATGGCCAGCATTGGAGACTATTGGGATGAGCAAACAATAGAAAGAATAACATAGTTACTGCACGAGTATAGTGACCTGTTCCCAATAACGTTCATGAAAATGAAAGGCATAGAAGGAGAGCTATGAGAAATGAATATACCTCTTAGACCTGAGGCAAGACCAGCCAGACAGAGACCCTATAGACTAAACCCAATATATAAGAAAAAAGTGAAAGAAGAAATTAACAAGATGTTGGAGGCTAGAATCATAGAACTAGTGGAGGAATCTGAATGGGTAAGCCCTATTGTAATTTAGGAGATGAAGTAGGGAGGGATAAGGATATGTGTTGACCTAAGGAAGTTGAATGATGCTTTCCTACATGACCCTTTCCCTATCCCTTTCACAGATGAGGTGTTGGAGAATGTAAGAGGACATGAAGCTTACTCATTCATAGATGGATTCTCAGGTTACCATCAAATAAAGATAGCCCCAGAAGATAGGTACAAGACCACTTTTTCCACATAATGGGGATCCTACCATTACACAGTCATGACTTTTGGACTAAAGAATGCACTAGCAATATTTTCTAGAGTAGTTATAACTGCATTCAAATAATTCATCCACCAGTTTCTAGAGGCATATCTAGATGATTGGACAGTCTATAGTTTGTTGAAAGACCATGTAGAGGTGTTGAGGCTGATGTTAGAAAGATGTAAGAAGTTCCAAATATAGCTAAACATCAATAAGTGCATATTTGGAACACCTTTTGGGATACTATTGGGCCATATAGTGTGTGAATAAGGCTTGCTAGTAGATCTTGTGAAGATTGCAGTAATTGTTAATATACCACCACCAAAATCAGTACGTCAGTTAAGAGAAACATTGGGACGCACATGATACTACAGGAAATTCATAAAAGGGTATATACAGATCACTATGCCAATGGAGAAACTATTGAGAAAAAATAGCAAGTTTCAGTGGAATGAGGATTGTCAACGAGGATTGGACACTCTAAAAGAGAAGATGGTGTCTGCACGAATACTAGTATTCCTATATTGGGAAAAGACATTTCATGCACATGTAGATGCATCAAATATAACACTTGGAGCTATTCTAGCCAGCTAGGAACATGGGAATTGGACCATCCTATTGAATTTTCTAGCAGAAAATTGTCAGAGTTAGAGCATAATTACAATACCACAAAAAGATAAGGCCTAGCTATGGTCTATGCACTTCAGAAGTTCAGAAATTACTTACTGGGAAAACATTTCAATATGTTTACAGATCATTCACCTCTCAAATACCTAGTCAACAAGCCAATGTTGGGGGGGGAGAATTTGTAGATGGTTACTGTTGTTCCAGGAATTTGACTTTGAAGTGATAGTCAAACCAGGGAAGTTGAATGCAAGACCTGATCACCTGTCAAGGATCACCAATGGAGAGGAACCTACGAATATAGAGGACAACTTCCCTAATGCACAGTTATTTTAAGTCCAAGTAGTTGATGAATATTTTGCTAACATCATTCTATACTTGAGTACAGGGACTGCACCACAAGAATTCAACACTACGTAGAAGAAAAATATGGTATTCAGAGCTACAGACTATCAATTGATTGCAGGACACTTATACAATATGGGTGCAGACAACATCTTGAGAAGATTTGTACTAGAACATGAAAGACATAGGATTTTAGCAGAGGCCCATGAGGGAATAGCAGGAGTACATTATGCAGGTAAATCTACTGTGAAAAAGGTATTGCATGTAGGACTATGGTGGCTAATTGTTAACATAGATTCAAAGGACTACTGCCAGAGATGTGATGTATTCCAAAGGGTTGGTAAACCTAATAGACGATATCAGATGCCCCTAAGGCCACAAGCAACCTTGAAGGTATTTGAAAAATGGGAAATAGACTTTGTGGGACCAATTAACCCACCAACAAAGAGGTCAGGAGAAAGGTATATTATTACTACGACAGATTACTTAACAACATGGGCAGAAGCAACACCAGTAAAATATTGCAACGCAGAGACAACAACACACTTCTTGTTTGTGAAAGTGATCAATAGATATGGATTCCCAAGGATTTTGATGAGTGACCAAGGCACTCACTTCATTAACAACACTATTAAGGCTATGACTAAAGAGTTTGAAGTCTATCATAAAAAGAGTACACCATATCATCCTCAATCAAATGGAATAGTAGAAGCCTTTAATAAGATCCTAGAGAATGCACTAACAAATATCTACAATGTCAACAGGGAAGATTGGGACTTGAAGATACTAGCAGTATTGTGGGCATACACGACTACATGTAAAATGTTGACATGGAAGACACCATTCAAATTGGTGTATGGACAAGAAGCAGGGGTGCCATTAGAATTTTTGGTACCTAGTCTACACATAGAAATAATTACTAACATGACAAAGGGAGGCACAGTACAAGAAACGCTAAGTCAGTTGATGCTCATAGAACAAGATAGGATTCTAGAAGGGTTTCACCAAGAGGTACAGAAAGAAAGGGACAAAGCTTGGCATGATATACATATTAAAAGGAAGATTTTCAAGGTGGGAGACCTAGTCTTGGTGTATGACAGTAAATATCTTCATCACCCAGGAAAATTTAAAATGCATTGGTTGGGACCATATGAAGTAAAGACTATCACATATGGGGGAGATATATAGTTGAAGGATTTGGGAGGAACAAAACTCAGAGGAATGATCAATGGGAGTCTAATGAAACTTTATAGGGACATTCGACCTCCTAGCACTTAGAAATTTATGTAAAAAAGAAGAAGAGAGACTTCACCATACAACAGAGGATTGTGTGTAGTAACAGGGGGGTTACCATGACAGACACCAGAAGACAACGCACAACTAAAATAGATTTAGCACGAAAAAAATAAAATGTCCACGCACATCGGCTAAACAACATACCATGCACTTGGAAAACTTAGTGCGCTAGAAAAAGGACCAACGGTCAGAAAAAGGAGGAAATTGAAAAAATGACGGTTACAGAAAAAAGGCGCCAACTGGAAGCGTCTATCAAATTGAATGTAAATTACTTTCAAAGAAACTTCGCATTAATCGTGCCAACTGGCGGCATCAAGGAAATTGAATGTCACATACGCAGGAAGCACAAATTCATTTAAACCATAGGTTGTGAAGCTTCTCCAAGAAGCTTCATGACACTTGCTATATAAGGAAGGCACATGGGTAACAAAACGATTATTGTGAAATTGTGAAATCATAGAGCGAGAGAGTATACAAAGAAGAGAGAGATTTAGCAAGAGATACAAAGAAAACTAGCTCGACAGAAATCAACCTTAACCACCATGGCACCACCCAAGCTAGGTGCGCCGATCCAGGCCTGCATAAAACCTCGAAGCCATCATAGAGCACCACAATAGCCACAGGGAATGGAACAAGAACCCACATAGATTGTAGAATTCATCAACTTGGAAGAAATTCCCTCACCCAATGTGGAAGCAGCGAGCCCCACACCTGTGGTGGAGGAAACCCAACCAACACCAGCGGTTGGCATGAACATTGATATTTCGGAAATGGGACAGGGAAAACAGGACAAGGACATAGGCAATCCTTCCCACCATGAACACGTTGAAGAGGCATAGAGGGTAAATGGGATGGCCCCAAATGATACAGAAGCAGTTGCGCCAGGATGGTCACACACAACAGAGCCTGAGCGACAATAGGAGGGGATAGATTAATATGTTACCGATCGACCAGAAGAATATTCCGATGATAGAGAAATTGAGGCTAGAACCTCGAGCTAGCCACCACATCAAAAAGGAAAACATCCCATAGCAAGATCAATGCGCAGACAGGCTGCAACAACCATAGTCCTTTCGTGCATTTCAGAAGGGGTGCGGGCCATGACTAACCTTATGGGATGCATGGAAAAACTATGCTACTCGGACCAGGATGTGGCCGATGTGGACAAGTTCCCAAAATTTTCAAGGTAGGTATACCTTTACAATGTGCATACAGAACCCTTCGATGATACAATTTTACAACCAAAACAGTGGGCAACCGGATTGGCCAACACTAGAATTTTAAACATGTTGGATATCCCAAATTTTGGAAGGGGTCGCGATGTAAAAAACTACATTAAGCAATTGATGGTAGTCACCCATGGAGGGTATCTATGGGTGGAAGAGCCTGTCTCTATAGATGTGGAGCTCATTTCTTATATTACAGGTTTTCCATCTCGGGGGGAGAATCCCACGCAGTACCTCAATGACAAGACAAAGGAGAAGGCGTTGGAAGAGGAGATAAAAAAGACATATGGCACAGAGAGAGGGTCACGTGGAATCATCATTAGGCACATCAACGATGCAAAAAAAAGGCTGGACACAAAACTCATGGCTTGTAGTTGCTCAGGAAGTGCTGCAAGGACGAAGTCCCTTCCAGGGTCGTCACGACTGCAACACATTGCACGGAGGGCACTATGCTCAACTGGGCCCCATACTTATTAAAATTATTCCTTGAAGACCGCAGTGACATGCAAGACCTGGGGACAAAGTTTCATTACTCTTGGCTAGTCATCTTGATCGCCTTGATCGAATGGAGGGAGCCCCATTACACATACTTTTGCGAGTGAACCAATCATTTCTACACAACACGATACACATCATTGGGGAGAACTTCGGACCCCAAAGTCAGAAGTACAAATGCAATCATGTTCACAGGGTATTATAATGACCCCCAATAAATCATTGCCAACACTTGGAAAATTACTCCAGAAGTGGTCGCACAATACCAGGACATCGCCACCTTCAAAGTGACTAGGCACACCATATGGATCCAAGTGTGAAGGGATCTCGAGAAGGAATTGCTACAATTGCGATACTCCATCAAGGAAGAAGACATAGAGATGGAAATCAGGGATTGGCAATATGACTGGAGAGTTCCAGTTCTCACTCAAGAGATGCCCACAGGTAAGGAGGATGATGCAAGGCAAGTTCAGACACCTGTCGGGGATAACATTGTGCCCAAGAAGCCAAAACCAAGTCAGAAGTCGACACAACAAAAGAAGGGGGTTGTGCCAAAGAAAGGTACCTAGGCCGAGAAAAAGGACATCACCCCAGCACCGAAAGAACTGAAAAAAGGGGCTACGATAGCACAAGGAACCCCATAGATTTCTACCCCACAGAAACAAGGCCAAACCAAGAGGTCGATCATACACACTGGGGATGTGCGAAAAAAGGCCAAGGCGCACAAGAAGCCACTAGAATATACAATCACTGAGGATGACACAAACCTCATGGCCGAAAGAGTCTAGGACCGGGCAGCTGAGGATTTTGAAGACACCCAACACCATAGGTTCCGAATTTAGGATGACATGGCCAACATAAGGCAATCCGTAGAGGAGATCATATAAGTGCAGAGGGAAGACAAAGGAAAATATTCATTCCCTGCAGCATCAAAAGCATAAGCCAAGGCTGCGCCGAGTGAACACGAGATGATCCAAACGATAGCACAGGCGAGCCCGACCTTCCACATTACACCCAACATGCTGCACATAAATGAGATTGTGGCCTATACACCCTTGAAATATCTAGTGCAGATACAGTTGGTAATGGAGTGGATACCAACCAAGGCACTATACAAACTACAAGTCAGTGTCGTGCAGGAGGTGCAGTCACATGCACGAACAGACACAACAGAGTTGCAACACACAAAGGAAAACAAAGAGGATTTGGAATTGATACTAGAGATAGTCAATATCAAGACCAAAGACGAGAAATATCGCACATATAGGATTGAGCAGGGAGTGGTTGCAGCCTATGACAAAATTCCAAAAAGTGCGCAAATAGTAGAGCCCAAAACAACGTAGAAAATTGATCAGATTGTGCAAACAATTGATCAATATAGGTAGGAGATCGAGAACCTCCAGGAACAACTCATTCCTACCACTCTCCCGGAGGTGAAGGAACAAAGGAAGCAAGAAGCATCCAGACAGATGGATGAAATGGAACGAAAAGTTAGCGCAGTTGTTGATTTGTTTGATAGGGAAGTGAAACTATGGACAAAGCTAGAAGAAGATCAATAGGTCTAGCACTAGGACTGGGAAGAGGAAAAGATAAGTGTAGCCATCCATGACCTCAAGTAGTGGTATAAAATTATGAAGATCACCAAGCACCTCAAAGGAATGTAAGACATGAAGAAGATGCAAGTAGAGCTAGTAGTTGCACAGACACATAAGAAGGACCGACAAGCTCAAATGGAACCTCTCCAAGAGCTAGAAGCGGAGGTCATTGTGCAGGCAGAGGAGGCAAAGGATATCATGGCACAAACATAAGAAGATTGCATAGAAATGATCAGGGAGGAGATCACAATGCAAGTGTTAGATGCGCTCAAATAAAATACCACACAGGCTCAAACACAAGGAAGGGAACTCACAAACAAGTTCCACACTCTAGCAGGAGCTGTTGAAGAAGCACACAAAGCATAGGTGGCTTGGGATGAGCTACATGTCAATGTTGGGGTCATGTTGGAAGAAGACCCATTCTGGGGAAAAGGCTATTTTTGGGGAGAGAAGCATGAAGGGAAGAAAGGACAACTGGAAGGAAAAGAATCAAGTGCGAGGGAAGCATGGGAGGCACGCATGCAAGGAAGACCTAACTACGTTAGGGTTATGGTTTTTTCAATATATTGTAATGGATGATGAGCCAAGAATGGAGAAAAGTAGTACTTAGGAGGTCTAAGAGGAGGGTACTTGAGTTGGATAGATACATAAAGAGATTAGTAGTACCTAGGAGAGAGAGAGAGAGTCCAGAAGTTGTAAGGTTTGTAATAACTGCAACATTTAGTAATATGGTTAGCTAAAGGAGAATTGAGAAACTCTATCTTGAGGGTTAGATTGTAGGCGGAGGAGCCTGGTGCGATCTGGTCATGCTTACAAGGATCAGTAAGTCTATTGAGATTGTAAGATCCAGGATTTTAAATGCGCGTGACATGACATATTGTTGAGACATAATAAAGATCTTGAGAACCAGATATTTGTGGATGTCTCTCAGGAGGGGGAGATCCACGGTAAAGCTTGTGTTATGTGATTGAATGTATGCATCTCCATTGTTGTTAAGGATTAAATTCTAGATGAATGAATGAAGGAACTAGTTAGATCTGATACTCCACATGCATGAATAAGAAGGATTTTTTTAATCATGAGGTTATACTAAATAAATAAAGATCACAAGGTAAACCACAGATCTCCACTCATTCCTAGGCTGCAAGCATCTAAGTATTGCAGCCACCCATAGAGCTATCTCGAGAGAGACTGCGCAATACACCCTGCGTGTTGCGTTGCCTTCTGGTTTACCAAGGGGGGCGATAGTTTTAGAGGGATTTTGTTAGAATATGGTTAAAGATGAACCTAGGTCAACTTATGACAATAAGGTAAGATCAGAGTAGATAACTGATAAAGTAAAAAAGAACCCAAAAACTATACAATCCATGGAGATGTTTGTCCCCATTGAATTTCAAATGGGTAGGGGTTGTAGAATGCCTGGTGGCTTGATAGTTTCACCTTTATTACATTGGCACACCTCACATTCAGTGACAAATTGAAGTATATTATTATTCATGCCTTCCTATAAAAAAATAAAGACGAGCACGAGCATATGTCTTTTGGAAGCTCGAGTGACCTGCAATGGCTGATGAGTGCAAATCAGTTAAGAGTCACAGCTTGAGTGTTGAAGAGGGTGATATAACCAGAAAATCCTTATATGAGAGATTATTTTCCTGCCAAGTGTATCCAGTGGGAGGATTAGGGTCCTCCTAAAGATGTTGAACTATCCTGGAGATATTCGGGCATGTGAGCCACTTCTGGCATATATCCTCAATCCAATCAGGCATTGGTGAGGATTAGGAAAGGAGGGAACCATCCTCCTCGTGTTGCCGTGACAAAGCATCAACCACTATATTGTATTTTCCTTTTTTATATATTATTTCATAGTCATAACCCAACATTTTAGTTAGCCACTTGTTCTTTTCTGGGGAGGATAACCTTTGCTCCAAAAAATACTTCAGACTATGATAATCTGTTTTGATCTAAAAATGACGTCCCAAAAGGTAGGGCCTCCATGTGTGCAACCGATGTAGAATGACCAAAATTTATTTTTCATAAGTGGATCTACCCAAGTTATGGACACTCAATGCTTGGATAGTAAAGGTTAGAGGTTGACCCTCTTGGGTGAGGACTGCGTCTATACTAGTGCTCGAATCATCTGATTCCACCACAAAAAAAAATTTGAAGTCAAGAATGACTAAGACAAGAGTAGTGCACATGGATCACTTTAACTCAATGAAGGTTTGATTCGCCTTAGTTGTCCAATGAAATGCATTCTTCTTCAGAAGTTCTGTCAAGGACTTAGCAATTTTTCCATATTGGTGGAAAAATTTCTGGTAATAGCCCGTGAGACTGAGAAAACCCCGTATGTGCTTTAAGGTCATGGGTCGTGACCACTCCTACATAGATTGTATATTTTTGGGGTCCACTTTTACGTTGTCATGACTCACAATGTGTCCCAAGTACTCCACTTCATTGGATCCAAAAGAAAATTTGGTCTTTTTTACAAACAATAGGTTGTCCTATAGCAAGTGAAGAACTTTGTACACATGAAGAATGTGGTTATCCTAGGTGTGGCTGTAAATGAGGATGTCATCAAAGAAAACCATGAAAAACCGTCGAAGGTAAGGTTTCAACAGTTTATTCATAAGACTTTGGAAGGTGGATGGATCATTGCATAGGCCAAACGACATGGCCAAGAATTCATAATTCCCTTCATGAGTTATGAAATATGTCTTATGAATATCTTCCTCCTTCATCCAAATTTGATGATAGCCGGAGCGAAGGTCCAATTTGGTGAAGACACAACCCCCTTGGAGTTCATCCAACAGATCATCAATGACTGTAATGGGAAACTTATCTTTGATTGTTGGTTTATTTAGGGATTGAAAATTAGGACACATGTGCCAAGTACCTTCTTTCTTTAAGACCATCACTACTGGTTAAGAATATGGTCTTGTACTATGGCAAATTACAACCGCCTCGAGTAATTATTGTACCATCTTTTGGATTTGATTTTTTTGAGCAAATGGATATCTATAAGGTCTTAAATTGGGGGGTTGACTTCCTAGAAGGAGAGGGATGTTATGATCATGCTCACCTCGAGAGGGATGTAAGGAAGAAGGTACCTCAAAGACCTTTGGGTACTTGTCCAAAATAAGTTGCAGGCTATGAGGAACTACCTATGAGGTCTTTTCAATGACGTGGATGGCATTAAATTAAGCAATCACACCATGGTATCCTTTATTCAACAATTTTTCCATCTTGTGAGAGCTCATGATTTTAGGAGAGCCCGCTTGGAGACCTCTAAGGGTATAGGAGTGAGCCTCATGGTGAAAGATCATATATAATTCTTGATAATCCAATGTTATTGATCCCAAAGTGAGAAGCCATTCCACCCCCAATACAATATCACAACCACCCATGGCAATAGAGAACATGTGGGTTTTCAAATGATAATCACCCATTTGGATTTTAACATTTTCACAAAGCACCCACACTTCATAGTACCCCCATTAGCAATGAGAATCTGGAAATTAGAAACATCGTGGACAAAAAAATGGATCTCATCACCAAGCCTATTGTTGTTCCTGAGTTTATGTTTTAAGGCTATAAAACATATCGTCAAGGCATCCGTAAATAATTTTAATAAAAAGATTTGGAAATAAGGAATCAAAGAAAGATCAGAACAGATTCAGTTTCTCAACTGTCTCTATCTTGCTTCCTGTTTCTCTTGGATGCTAATGTCTCGCTCAATAGCAGCCCATGATCATTCTAACTCAGCCCTATTGGTCGTTGTTTGTAAAATAATGTTAAATAAACTTAGGGCAATGTTGGTTTGATCCTGAAGCACCGGTTCTACATTAGGTTATCTGCTACTAGGGATAGTCATGGATGATAAGGTTTAGAAAGTTTATAAATGGGTTTTTTTAATCAATTGGTTACTTCAGATTTCCAGAGATGAGATTAATGAAAACAACTTTTAAAATCTAAAACAGTAATGCAAAACACATTCAAGGTCATTTCCTGGTTTCATAACAATTTTGAAATTATAGACAACAAAACACACTACAGGGAAATATAAGGCTTTTATCAAGAAAGAATCTTATATTTCAATTAATGATGATGAAAGAAAAACAAGATTTCTAACAGAGTCAAGTATTAAGGAACAAAAGGTTTTACAGGTCTTAAAATTAGTAAAGCAATTTCAGAGGAAAGACTGTAAAACATTCAACATCCAAACCAATCTGAAATAATAAACAAGATGCATATAACTTCAAATTAATTACTCGTTAGAAAACATTTAAAAGGAAAATTTAACAAAGCATGACAAACAGGGGAAGACACATAGTTACGAAGTTGAAGGATCCAGAATCTCGTTTGCAATTTATATTCCGATGGAATTCAAAACTGATGTTACAAAAATGGCTCTCTCCAAAAATTTTGAAGCCCTTTCTCAGCCTTTTGAAACTATATTTATACATTTCTATCAAAGTTTCTCGTTGGTAACTAACCAACTCCCTAATATTACGGTTGCATAAAATAATGTCAACCATTTATAATTTCTTTCAAAATTTTAATAAATAAAAACATTTAAAAAGTTTTAAATTTGTGTTGACGAAATTTCTTTTTCTGTTTCAACACATTGAACACATTTTCCCAAAAAGTTTACTAAGATTCTGGGAGCCTCGGGTATCTCATTTGCTTCAAATGAGAAAAATCTCCTATGTAATTCGGGCAACCGACTTTCTATCATACTTTCTGTGAACTTCACTGTTTTCAACTTTAAACTCGAATTCACCATCCACTTATTGATTTTTGTAATGTTGACCAATTTAATATTTGAAATTTCTGCTTTCTTTTCTTCGAGCTCTTCTCTAGACTTCAGCTGATCCCTGGCAATGTTGACTTCGCTTAATAACCCAGAACAACCATCTATCCCGATATTTAATGAATCTTTTTCAAAGAGATTGAATATTCCTTGACAGTCTTCGTTAACTTCTCTTGTGATTCTTTTATATTCATCCAATTTTGATTCCCATACTTTTATCATTATATCCCCTTTTACCTGTTCAGAAATAGATAATTTCTGATCTTTTCCAATTTCTTCTTTTAGTGAAGAAGCCACTGCTTTTTGAAAAGTATTCCTTGCTGCTTTGGTTTCTCTTTATAGAACACATTTTCCATGGACTTATTTGATTCCTGAAAATAATTATGGATTATTTCCAGATTACAAAATACTTTATGTTGTTCCTCTTCTATTTTTACATATATCTATGATGCCTGCGTCCTGAAATGTTCAATTTCAATTACCTGGTTAGCAATAGAAATAATCTTTTCTTGCAAAAGGTTATTTTCTTCTCCTAACTTTTGAACCTGTTCTTGAGTGACCTGTATCATGTGTTTTGCCTCATCCAAGTTTTTATTCAACTTTTGGATTTCTTTCATATCTTTGAGTCTAGCTTGTTCTAGACCCTTCTGTATTCCCCAACCAATATTTCTTTCAATTTCCTTTAATCTGTCTTGCAACTGAATTATTTCTTGATCCTTCTTTTCAAGCATAGTTGTTAGGTTTCCTACAGACTATATATTAGTTGATGCTATAGCACCCATGGTTCCTGCTAACTCTGTAGCGAACTCTCCTTCCTTGAGTTTCTTCCCATCTATGATAACTCTATGCTTCTTAATCAATCTTTCTCCTACAGGATGAATTTCCTGTTTCAAGACAGCTCTTCGTTTTTTGCTGAAAAAGTAATCCGATGGGGGGATTTCATCTCTTGAAATCAGCTCTAGGTCACTGACATATAGAACTCCTTCATGAGGGGTTCCGAAAGTAGACTTTAGTGGAGTTAAAGATGTAATGGGGATACCAAGTTCTTTTGAAGTAGTTCCTCCAATCTTTTATGGAATATCATCAAGAATTATTCGACTTGTTTCTAGTCCTTTTCCTTTCTCTGTCCCTGGTTCTTTTATCTGAGAATCCTCTGTGTTTTGGGGAGATATTTCAGAATCCTTCAACTTATCTTTGTCATTTGATTTATCCTGAGTATCAGTTTCAAACCCTGGAGGGGTTTCGTCCTGTTCTGGAAATGAAGTCGATATTTCACCTTGTAAAATCTTTGGCAGGCAGCTTCGCCTATGTCTTTGAAAAGATGTAAACCCAGCCTGTGAATCAGGTGGCAAGACCTGTACTCTGTTCTACACTTCCTCATAAGATTTAACATCTTTCAAAATATCATCATAAACAAAAACTTCATGTTCATAAGCTTTTAAATTACAATGTATGTAATGCCGACTAATTATTTGGTAAGGGTCATGTTTTCTGTGTTCAATGTTAACTAATTTCACTTCCTCCAATGAATCGACCTCCGCCTTAGAATGTCCTAAGTTTGATAAAGTGAATTTCCCGACATAAACAGGGAAAGATGGCCATGATTTTTTCTGAAGAGCTTTTAATTCTAACCCAATACCACCCTTGGCTAACTGATAAGCTACTTCTCTGCATACTAATCTATCTGGTAAGAATTTAGGGAGTGCGTGAGGTGGAATAGAACAGCTGTAAACCCTAACATAGGAAAAAATTTCCTCAATAAACCAGTCGGCAACTGATTTGAGGCTTTCTATGACTGCGTCAGAAATGCGAGGGGGTTCGCATCCAAAGAATATTTTGTGCAGAGGGATAATTACATAATGACAAACATCATAAAAAACGTCTTTAGCATTTTCCTCCCAGAGAGTTGAGTGGTATTTATGGACAGGTTATGGGCAGGAAACATTCCAACTCCAATTCATTAATGGAAAAGGAGTCATAAAACAAATGGCATCAATAATATATGCACACATATAAAAAGATATTGGTTGTCCCTTTGACTTGGCTTCTTTGTAATTTACAACCTCTTGTGTGAGGTTATCTGACAAAATTTTATGCCAGTTAAAACTACGTCCTTTTGAAACTTCCTCTAGGAAGGGTGTCCAGTCTACATGAAAGTGACAGGGATCTTTTCTCCCGAAAAGTCTGCATAATATCATGGCTGTGTAAACCATATATTCGTTTAAAGAGGCCAAGGCATAAATCCCATGAGCATCGGCCCTAAACTTTGCTTCGGACCTCGCCCATCCTCTAATCATATCGGGATATGTTTGGCCTGCCTCAACACATTCCTTTCTTTGAAACTCAGCTAAAAATTCAGCATTAAAGGTGTGTTTGTAATTCGACGAGAGTTTATACATTACTTGAATGTGCTCAGGCCTGAATGAGCTGACAACAGCTCCTTGCTCATTCAGAATGCTTCTTGTCAGGATGTCCACCCTATCTAGAGCCTAGCAGATCATATCGGTATATGTTACCAACCTCGGACGTGCAACAACCTTATGAAGCTCAGACTCAGCAATGTCTCAAAGATGATTTTCTGAATCAAGGTCTGCATATTTAAGCTCATCCTCCAGCTTTTCAAAAATTCCATTCCACGATTTGACGGAGTGTACGTCGGATGCAGTAGTATCGGAGATAATATCACCTTCCGGTTGGTCTTCGTTTTTCTTCGGTGCTTTTTTGGGTGCCATAGCTCTGTGTTTAACTTTAAAACCTGTCACAGAGAATGGATGAAAAACTTAGCTTTGAAATGAAAATATAGACGTTCGATTGTTTAATTTGAATATATCTTACATATAGTGAGAATCGTACATCTGTCACGAAATAAAAGCTCATAATGAAGAAAAGATTTTTGGAGATATGCATTCAATGTCCGTACTTAGGCTTTCTCATCATTTTCAAATATAAAGAGAAACATACTAAATCGGACCACGAAGCATTAATGAACATTCAAAGAAAAATTAACTTTAAAACTATTTAGAAAGTGGATTTATTAATGTTAATTTTGAGTTAAACTTGAAAACATGATTTTCGGGGTTTCGTCAGTCTTGATGTCGAAAAAATATGTCATCGAAGAAACCCGAATCCCGATATCGCGATGTATTAGTTAAAATTAAAATGTTTTTAGTATGTTCATTAATCGAGATTAGAATTTCTTGGGATTTCGTTAATTAGAATTCTGGAAATCGGGATTTCGGGGAATCTGATGACATGAGACGTGCTCTCATGAAATCGCGAATCCCGAAATCGCGATGTAATTATTTAACTTTTAATCATTCTTATCAGAGATTATTTAATTCGCATCTTTACTTAAGGATCAAATGTATCGCGAAATCGAGTATTGGGGTTTCGCAAATTGGGAAATCGGGAAACACAATGACAAGATTATATGATCTTATTGAATCGCGAATCCCGATATCGCGACGTGATTAATTTAACTTTTAAACCCTTTTAATTGAGAATTAAGTAATTTATGTTTTAATTAAGTCTTAAAGTATCGGGAAATCAGGGATCGGGGTTTCGCAATTTGATTTGCATTAAAAATTTGTTTACGTCAAACCCCGAATCCCGATTTCTTTAACATTTGACTGAAAAACTCGCAAATTTAAAATTATACTCCTTTTAAATATTTTTTTGAAAAGTATTGGAAACTTTATATATTTGTAAACCTTTATCTGTTCTTTATTCAAAAACAAATAAAAAGGTATCGCGAATTTCAGAAATGATGAAATTTTTCTTTGAGGAAAGCCGAAACCTTAAAAATAAAAATCTAGACCTTAGGAATGAAAAATTTAAGCTTTGTTTCAACATAGGCTCCAACTGGGGGCCTCGTCGCCTTGCGGGACGAGGAGAACATGTAGACTCAGTGCCTTCATTGGGTAAATGGTGTCAAGGGTTTATCTCTGATAAACTGATCAAGGAGAGGAAAAAATATATATATAAAGCCTTTGAAAACCTTTTCAAAACTTCTTATTTATTTGAAACTCAGTTATAGTCTTCTTCAAAATTATCCTTCCCATTCCAAAATTGAGTTAGTATTGAGATGATTAGAACAATCTTTGGAAACTCAACAGATTATTGAACATTTCAGCTTGCATCAATCGAAATAAAATTTATAATTTTTAAACTGGGAAGCTCTATTTTGACTTAAGATGAATATCCAGTTTTGAAAAATTGATAACTAGAATAGAGTTATACATAAGTATGACAACCTTACAGACACCTCAGATATTGCTTCACTGCCAGCGAGCCTGTTCAGTACCCCGGTGAAGTTATCTGTCCCTTTTTACTGAATTTCCTTTCACCGCTTTGAGTGCTAATTTTATGCTCAGACATTGCTTCACTACTAGCGGGCCTGTTCAGTACCCCGGTGAAGTTATCCATTTCTTTTATTTTTAGACGAGGGAAATCATTTAAATGAATTTCCTTTCATCATCTGTAGGACTAGATGGGGGCAATCAATTATGAATTTCCTTTCACCATCTATCTTATAGTTAGCTTATGCCTACGAAGCGGGGGCAATCAGTGATACTTAATATATCAGAGGTGGTGATCTGTTTAAAAATTTATAATAGAGGTTTGTCAACTTGTTTTGGTTATTCTAGACCAATTTTTTCCAACCTTCAAAACCCCTCAGTCTGTGGAGAAAAAGGGAAAAATATTTTCAGGGGATTTTCTTTTGAGCAAGCTTAAAACTTCAAACAAACTGTTAACAAACTTAAGATATTCAAAATTAACTCAAACCTAACCATTTTTAGTCAGAGAGAAAAACTATGAAACTGACCTAACTGAATCTAATCATTTGTTGATTTTCAAAGTTAATACATAATAATCTCTCCTACTCTGATAAGAAAGTCTGAAAATGTGAAAGATAGTATTGAAGGTATAAAAGGAGATTTTTCAACAATTTATAAACCATAAAACCTAAGTTATAATTTCAAAATAACTCTTTGGATTTTTTTATTTTTATTTTTATTTTTTTAAATGAAAGTGACAACAGTATATACAATGCATTTTTCTTTATTTTTTATTTTTTATTTTTTTTTAGGTGAATTAATTATTCCATATAATGCTTTAAAAAACGCCCATTAACAGGGGCATTCAAGATCTTACCATCCAAATTTTCAAGTAGAAATGAATTTTTTCCTTCAGAAGATGATACCTTAAAGGGTCCATACCAAATATGATCGAATTTACCATTTTTTGCTGAATCTTCTTTTCGAGCATCCCACCTCAAAACCAGATCCCCTGGGAGAAAGTGCCTGTTCTTGGCCTTGCGATCAAATAAAATCTTCATATCATCCTGGTACTTCTGCAACTTTTCATCTACTACATCCCTGTGTTGTTGAACTTCAGTCAGCTGGTTTATCCTTCTTGTGAGAGGGTTTGGCTCTTCTTTCTCATCCTGCCATAGTTTCATCACAGGAAGTGCTAGATTTATTGGCAACACTACATCTATTCCATAAACCATTTGAAAGGGAGAAGTACTGATAGACTTTTTTGTGCCTATCCGATTTTCCCATAGAGCATATTTTAAATGTAAATGCCAAGATTTTTTATTTTCATTTAAGACTTTCTTGATTATACTGATCAAACTCTTGTTAGAAGATTCTGCCAGACCGTTTCCCTGTGGATAGTATGCTGTGGAATGTCCCAACACAATATTATATTTCTGGCAAAAACTGACCATTGCCATAGACTTAAAAGCCTGCGCATTATCTGTGACTATCTTTCTAGGACAGCCAAACCTAGACAAGATATTTTCTTCTAAAAAATCTATAACTACTGAATCAATAGCCTTCCTTGTTGGGATAGCTTCCACCCATTTGGTGAAATAATCAGTAGCGATGAGAATCCATCTATGTTGGGCATTTGAATGGGGATTTATCTCACCTATGAAGTCAAGTCCCCATTGTTGAAAAGGAGCTTCTGTCTTGACTGGGACTAATGGCATTATTGGTAGCTTATGTTTTCCTGTAAAAAATTGGCAAGGGCTACAAGCTCGTACCTTAGCATTTACATCTGGGAAAAGTTTAGGCCAATAATAACCAGCCCTCAGGATTTTATATGTCGTTGCTCTCCAAGCGTGGTGCCCTCCACAGACTCCTTCATGAAACTGACTTATAACTTCCTCTGTTTTTGATTCGACCAGACAGACTAAAAGGAAACCAAGCGGGTCTTTCCAGTATAATCGTTTCTCGGAAATACAGTATTTAACTGCATGCAGCTTCAGTGTTCTAGCTTTGGAAGGTGAAAAATCATCTGGACATTTCAAAGTTAATAAGTATGTTACTATGTCCTTGTACCAATTTGACGACGCGAATTTCTCATCGATCTTGTTTTCGACTATTTGGTCATCAAGTTCATTCACGTCTATCCATCCTTCTTCCTCCTAAGCACTGTTTATCCCAAGAGCCCTAAAATTGGATTCAGCTAGAAGTTTAGCTAAACCCTGTCCTTTTACCAATTTAGTCGGTTTAACCTCCAAGCCAAACTCTTGAATTTTTGCAAGCCATCTTCCTCTTTTACCATCACTGTCTACTTGAACCAAGATATCTTTTACAGCACTAGTGGGTACATATGCAATCACTTTAGAATGTAATACATACGTTCTGAAAGATTTCAATGCTTTTACCATAGCATAAGCTTGCTTTTCCATTATATTGTATTTAAGTTCAGCATCTCGGAGGCTTTTGCTAAAGAAGGAAATGGGTTGCTCGAAACCTTCTTCATTCTTCTGAAGGAGTACAGCAACAAGCGTATGTTCAGAGGCAAATGAAAAAATGAGAAAATCTTTAAGATAATTTGGACTCGCTAGTACTGGTGCCTCACTTATAACTTTTTTAATGTGGGCCAAGGATGCCTTAGCTTCTGCTGTCCACTTTACTTCGCTGTTTTTTCTGAGCATATCTGTAATCAATTTAACAATCTCAGCGAAGTTAGGAATAAATCTTCTCAAGAAATTTATTTTCCCTAAAAATGATTGAATTTCTTTAACATTCCTAGGAATAGCTATTATATCTATAGACTCTACTCTTTTTGGATCAATCCTGATTCCATCTCGGGATACTATATGACCCAACAACTTGCCTTCCTTCATAGTGAAATGAGACTTTTTAGGATTTAAGGATAGACCAAACCTGCGGCATTTTTCAAATGTTTGTTTGAGATGAATCATATGGTCTTCATCTGATTTTGAAAAAATAGTAAGATCATCCAGATATATGACTACGAACTTGTCTCGTTCGTCGACAAAAGCAATATCCATCGCGCGTTGAAAAGTAGCTCCTGCATTCATTAGTCCAAACGACATTTTATCATACATAAGCGTGCCCTAAGGAGTGGTAAATGCAGTTTTTTCCTTGTCAGACTCACTAACAACAATTTGATTATAACCTGAAAATCCGTCAATCATGGACATTCTAGTAGCCCCTACTACTTTTTCAAGAGCGTGGTCCATTTTAGGTAGAGGATAATTATCTTTAAGAGAAGATTTATTAAGATTCCTGAAATCAACACATAATATGATTTCCCCATTTTTCTTTCTAACTGGGACTAGATTAGCTACCCAATCAGAATATCTTAGAGGAACAATAATCTTAGCGTCTAGAAGTTTTTTAACTTCTCATTCAATAACAGGTAATAAAATAGGGTTAAACTGTTGGAGTTTTTGAAAGGTTTGACACCTGGTTTAAGTGGTATTTTGTGTTCTATCACATAAGTGTCATAAGTTTTCAAATCTTCGTATGACCATGTGAACACATCTTTATATTTTTTTAACAACTCCGTGTATTTTTTTTTGTTTTCTATTGATAAATATTTAGATAACTTAACCATTTTGGGGTTATCTTTGGTTCCTATGTTACAATCTTCAACCTCCTCTGGTTGAGGTTGAAGAGTAGTTTTAGAAGGAATGTCATCTTTATTAAAGAGTCTTTCCAAAGGAATTAGACCTTTGGGGATTTGGTTGTTCTTAAGAACAAGCATCCGGTGGTTAGCAATTTTATCATGAAATTCTTTAGAATCTTCCCCTTCTTGCATGATCCAAATAGGATCATTTTGATTCTCCTGATCATTATATGTTTCTGCAAATTCATCTAATGATTCAAGAAACTTTCTAAGCTGCTCATCGTCTTCGAAAACCTGCCAATGTTGTATATTATTAGGTATTGAAGGGTGATGTCTCATTTGTATATGATATTTTAAATTAAAAGCAGTTGGGGGTGTAAAAGTTGATGCAACTTTGGCTAAAGCATCAGCCTGTTGATTTTCAAATCTAGGGACGAAATGAAAATTCACAGAAGTAAAGAAATTCTCACTTAAATCCCACACACAATTTCTATAAGACCGTAATCTAGGATGCTTAGCTTGATATTTCCGATTTACTTGTTTTATAATTAATTCAGCATCACCAAAGACTTCAAGATTCTTAATTTTCATCCTTCTAGCAGCTTCTAATCCAAGTACTAGAGCTTCATATTCACATACATTATTTGTACAATCTATATACCACTGGAGCCTATATGAAAAATGAATAACAAATTGATCATCGGGAGCGATAAGAAGTGCTCCAGCCCCAGCTCCAAGATAGGAGGATGCACCATCAAAATACATTTTCCATATACCAGTATTAAATACATTTTTCTCTATTTCTTTTTTTTTAATTTTTTCTTCTGTACATTTATCACCTACATCTACTTCAAAATCATCATCTAAAGATAATATACAATTTCCTAAATCTTGGTCGGCAATATAAACTAGATGATTGTTCGCATTATTTGGGTCACTTACAGTGAATGCCAACCGAGTCTCCCTGTAAAGACGAGTGGATTGGCCTCCGAAAACAGGGATTGTAGCATATGTCATATCTAGCTGAAGGGATCCTCCAAGCTTAGCGCCCCATGATCTAGATAATAGCATTCCATATTTTGGGGGGATATCAGCGACTACTACATCCATAAGGATACTTTTAGCAGGTATCTGGGCCAAACTTACCACTAGGTCTTTAATCAATCCTATGCATTTAACTTTCCTTGAATCGAAAGAATACAAATCACCATAGGGTCTTGTGATTTCGAGACCAATTTTTTCCATTATTCCCTTTGGCATAACATTATGGGAAGCTCCAGAATCCAACATACAGTTATGTAAAAGGTGGTCAAAAAGAGTTAGTGTAATATAAAAAGGAGCCACTATATCTCTTGCACCTTCGACGTGTGGACCGAAAACTAGGATAGGCTTATCATTTTCTAAGTTAATAGCGTCGGCCTAACTTTCATCTTCAGAAAAATTAATCATTTTGGCTATTTGTTTTCGGTATACTGGATTTTTATCTAATTCGACAAGGGGGATAGGAATTTTGATTTTACTTATTTCGTTTTCCAAATTGAAGTTTCCCAGAGCCTTGTCATTTTCAATGTTTTGGGCTTCCATACCTTTTTTCTCGGTTTTAAGTTGAGATGTAGCCTTATTTTCTTTTATCGGAGCTTTTGTATTTATAGGGGGTGTTCCTACTGGTTCTAACTATACAGGGTGGGTATCAGTTGTATTTCTTTTTGCAGACTATTTATCTGCAACTTTTGGATTTACCTCATCAGTATCATTTCTCAACAAACCCTTTTTTGTTTGAACATTAGGGAGATTTTTATTTCTCGGTCTCAGATTGTATTTTCCTTGTAACTCAACAATAATATCATCTGCAATATTTTGATATGTACAATCATCAGTGACATTATTGTTAACTTTATCTTCTGATTTACTTTCTTTAATCAAAGACGCTTCATAATCCTGTCTAGATAAGTAAGGGGGTTTATTATCATCACCAAGATTACTAATATCTTCGTCTAATTCTTCAAACTCTCCCAAATCTTATTCTCCAATATAATTTTCACTTTTAAAGGGTGTTTGAATTTTTTGATCTTCATTTTTCATCATTTTATGTGGTCCCTGAGGTTCAGGATTTTTTCGGAAATCTTTTCTGGGAAAATTATCCCTTTTCATTTTTTGTAGTTCCATTTTCGAGATCTTGTTTGAAAGTTCTCGAATGACCCTAGCCATTTCTTCTAATTTATCTCCAGAAGATTTTCCTGACCCTGAAGGTCCACTTTGTTCTTTAAATTTTTTATTTTCTTTATTTACATTTTCGGTCTTTGCTTTAAGCTTCCCTGATGCCATCATATTGGATTCAATTTCAACTGCATCATCTTGCATTTTATAGAGATCTAATGATCTCCTTTCTCTCAATAGTAAAGCAAATTCGGGATCAAAAGCACCAACAAAAGTCACTTTTGCTGCAGGTTGTGAAGGTTTAACTTCAGCTGGAATTTTATTGTACAATTTATTAAACCTCTGTGTGAATTCTAGAACTGACTCAGAGTTTTTCTTTTTGAGGGCTCCGAATTCGGTTAGATAGTATAGGTGATCCTTCCTCTCACCCCATTGTCTGATGAATGCACTCTCAAGCTCTTCATAGGATCTTAATGATCCAGCTGGTAATGATCGAAACCAAGTTCTCACCTGTCCCTCAAAAGTTTGAACAAGTAATCTAGAATAAACATCTTCATGTTCTATTCCAAGTATATCTGCAAATTGATCAAAAAAGTTTATATGTTCTTGTGCAGTCAAATCACCCTCCCCTATAAATTTCGGGAGGCTTTTCATATAGTTCTCAGGGAGATCATGAAGAGGAACAGGAAGAATAAGGGAAGCATATCTAGCAGCCACTTTGGCAAAAATCCTGGGAAGTGGTACTTGACCACCTCCAGGAGTGCCACCTCCCGCTCCAGCACCTCCTTGTGCCACCATGGTTAGATTTGGGACTGAAGTTTGGACAGTGTGTGGAGAAGATTCTCGGAAAACTAGAGACGAAACTTCGGGAAATGAGAAAGTATCAAAAGAGGGAGGAAGTGAAAATGATCGTTCAAAAGATTTCGATGAGTTTGATTGTGTAAGTTTAAGTTGATCTGTAGAATAAGTTGATAAAAGGATTTGTTTAATTGATTTTCGTGATTTTAAATTTTTTTCTGGATTAGAGACTGGCGATGTCTGTTTACTATCCGAGTTTTTTCTGGTGTTCTTATGGCTACTAGCCAGTTTATTTAGTGTGGAGTCACCAAGTGAAAAATAATTTAGCCTTAGAAAGTTTTATGTTCTTGTTCACTATCAACAACAGAAAATGTCAATGTCGTTCTTCCCAGGGAAATAATTCATTTCTTCGTTCCCCGACAACGGCGCCAAAAAAGATGTTGTTCCTAAGTTTATGTTTTAAGACTATAAAACATACCGTCAAGGCATCTGTAAATAATTTTAATAAAAAGATTTGGAAATAAGGAATCAAAGAAAGATCAGAACAGATTCAATTTCTCAATTGTCTCTGTCTTTCTTCCTGTTGCTCTTGGATGCTAATGTCTCACCCAATAGCAGCCCATGATCGTTCTAACTCAGCCCTATTGGTCGTTGTTTGTAAAATAATGTTAAATAAACTTAGGGAAATTCTGGTTTGATCCTGAAGGCCCGGTTCTACGTTAGGTTGTCTGCTACTAGGGACAGTCATGGATGATAAGGTTTAGAAAGTTTATAAATGGGTTTTTTTAATCAATTGGTTACTTCATATTTCTAGAGATGAGATTAATGAAAACAACTTTTAAAATCTAAAACAGTAATGTAAAACACATTCAAGGCCGTTTCCTGATTTCATAACAATTTTGAAATTATAGACAACAAAACACACTACAGGGAAATATAAGGCTTTTATCAAGAAAGAATCTTATATTTTAATTAACGATGATGAAAGAAAAACAAGATTTCTAACAGAGTCAAGTATTAAGGAACAAAAGGTTTTACAAGTCTTAAAATTACTAAAGCAATTTCAGAGGAAAGACTGTAAAACATTCAACATCCAAACCAATCTGAAATAATAAACAAGATGCATATAACTTCAAATTAATTACTCATTATAAAACATTTAAAAGGAAAATTTAACAAAGCATGACAAACAGGGGAAGACACATAGTTACGAAGTTGCAGGATCCAGAATCTCGTTTGAGATTTATATTCCGATGGAATTCAAAACTGATGTTAAAAAAATGGCTCTCTCCAAAATTTCTGAAGCCCTTTCTCATCCTTTTGAAACTATATTTATACATTTCTATCAAAGTTTCTTGTTGGTAACTAACCAACTCCCTAATATTACGGTTACATAAAATAATGTCAACCGTTTACAATTTCTTTCAAAATTCTAATAAATAAAAACATTTAAAAAGTTTTAAATTTGCGTTGACGAACTTTCTTTTTCTGTTTCAACACACTGAACACATTTTCCCAAAAAGTTTACTAAGATTCTGGGAGCCTCGGGTATCTCATTTGCTTCAAATGAGAAAAATCTCCTCTGTAATTCGGGCAACCAACTTTCTATCATACTTTCTGTGAACTTCACTGTTTTCAACTTTAAACTTGAATTCACCATCCACTTATTGATTTCTATAATGTTGACCAATTTAATATTTGAAATTGCTGCTTTCTTTTCTTCGAGCTCTTTTATAGACTTCAGTTGATGCCTGGCAATGTTGACTTCGCCTAATAACCCAGAACAACCATCTGTCCCGATATTTAATGAATCTTTTTTAAAGAGATTGAAGATTCCTTGACAGTCTTCGTTAACTTCTCTTGTGATTCTTTTATATTCAACCAATTTTGATTCCCATACTTTTATCATTATATCCCCTTTTACCTGTTCAGAAATAGATAATTTATGATCTTTTCCAATTTCTTCTTTTAGTGAAGAAGCCACTGCTTTTTGAAAAGTATTCCTTGTTGCTTTCGTTTCTCTTTCTTTCTAGAACACATTTTCCATGGACTTATTTGATTCCTGAAAATAATTCTGGATTATTTCCAAATTATAGAATACTTTATGTTGTTCCTCTTCTATTTTTGCATATATTTCTGATGCCTGCATCCTGAAATGTTCAATTTCAATTACCTGGTTAGCAATAGAAATAATCTTGTCTTGCAAAAGTTTATTTTCTTCTCCTAACCTTTGAACCTGTTCTTGAGTGACCTGTATCATGTGTTTTGCCTCATCCAAGTTTTTATTCAACTTTTGGATTTCTTGCATATCTTTGAGTCTAGCTTGTTCTAGACCCTTCTGTATTCTCCAACCAATATTTCTTTCATTTTCCTTTAATCTGTCTTGCAACTGAATTATTTCTTGATCCTTCTTTTCAAGGATAGTTGTTAGGTTTCCTACAGAATATATATTAGCTGATGCTATAGCACCCATGGTTTCTACTAACTCTGTAGCGAACTCTCCTTCCTTGAGTTTCTTCCCATCTATGATAACTCTATGCTTCTTAATCGATCTTTCTCCTACAGGATGAATTTCCTGTTTCAAGACAGCTCTTCTTTTTTTGCTGAAAAAGTAATCCGATGGGGGGATTTCATCTCTTGAAATATTCTCTAGGTCACTGACATATAGAACTCCTTCATGAGGGGTTCTGAAAGTAGACTTTAGTGGAGTTAAAGATGTAATGGGGCTACCAAGTTCTTTTGAAGCAGTTCCTCCAATCTTTTCTGGAATATCATCAAGAATTATTGGACTTGTTTCTAGTCCTTTTCCTTTCTTTGTCCCTGGTTCTTTTATCTGAGAACCCTCTGTGTTTTGGGGAGATATTTCAGAATCCTTTAACTTATCTTTGTCATTTGATTTATCCTGAGTATCAGTTTCAAACCCTGGAGGGGTTTCTTCCTGTTCTGGCAATGAAGTCGATATTTCACCTTGTAAAATCTTTGGCAGGAAGCTTTGCCTATGTCTTTGAAAAGATGTAAACCCAGCCTGTGAATCAGGTGGCAAGACCTGTACTCTGTTCTGCACTTCCTCATAAGATTTAACATCTTTGAAAATATCATCATAAACAGAAACTTCATGTTCATAAGCTTTTAAATTACAATGTATGTAATGCCGACTAATTATTTGGTAAGGGTCATGTTTTCTATGTTCGATGTTTACTAATTTCACTTCCTCCAATGACTTGGCCTCCGCCTTAGAATGGCCTAAGTTTGATAAAGTGAATTTCCCGACATAAACAGGGAAAGATGGCCATGCTTTTTTCTGAAGATCTTTTAATTCTAACCCAATACCACCCTTGGCTAACTGATAAGCTACTTCTCTGGATACTAATCTATCTGGTAAGAATTTCAAGAGTGCGTGAGGCGGAATAGAACAACCATAAACCCTAACATAGGAAAAATTTTCCTCAATAAACCAGTCGGAAATCGATTTGAGGCTTTCTATGACTGCGTCAGAAATGCGAGGGGGTTCGCATCCAAAGAATATTTTGTGCAGAGGGATAATTACATAATGACAAACATCATAAAAAACATCTTTAGCATTTTCCTCCCAGAGAGCTGAGTGGTATTTATGGACAAGTTCTAGGCAGGAAACATTCCAACTCCAATTCATTAATGGAAAAGGAGTCATAAAACAAATGGCATCCATAATATATGCAGACATATAAAAAGATATTGGTTGTCCCTTTGACCTGGCTGCTTTGTAATTTACAACCTCTTGTGTGAGGTTATCTAACAAAATTTTATGCCAGTTAAAACTACGTCATTCTGAAACTTCCTCTAGGAAGGGTGTCCAGTCTACATGAAAGTGACAGGGATATTTTCTCTCGAAAAGTCTACATAACATCATGGCTGCGTAAACCATATATTTGTTTAAAGAGGTCGAGGCATAAATCCCATGAGCATCGGCCCTAAACTTTGCTTCGGACCTCGCCCATATTCTAATCATATCAGGATATGTTTGGCCTGCCTCAACACATTCCTTTCTTTGAAACTCAGCTAAAAATTCAACATTAAAGGTGTGTTTGTAATCCGGCGAGAGTTTATACATTACTTGAATGTGCTCAGGCCTGAATGAGCTGATGAAAGCTCCTTTCTCGTTCAGAATGCTTCTTGTCGGGATGTCCACCCTATCTAGAGCCCAACAGATCATATCGGTATATGTTACCAACCTCGGACGTGCAACAACCTTATGAAGCTCAGACTCAGCAATGTCTAGGAGATGATTTTTTGAATCAGGGTCTGCATATTTAAGCTCATCCTCCAGCTTCTCAGAAATTCTAGTCCACGATTTGACAGAGTGTACACCGGATGCAGTAGTATCGGAGATAATATCACCTTCCGGTTGGTCTTCGTTTTTCTTCGGTGCTTTTTTGGGTGCCATAGCTCTGCGTTTAACTTGAAAACCTGTCACAGAGAGTGGATGAAAAACTTAGCTTTGAAATGAAAATACAGACGTTCGATCGTTTAATTTGAATATATCTTACATATAGTGAGAATCGTACATCTGTCACGAAATAAAAGCTCGTAATGAAGAAAAGATTTTCAGAGATATGCATTCAATGTCCGTACTTAGGCTTTCTCATCATTTTCAAATATAAAGAGAAACATACTAAATCGGACCACGAAGAATTAATGAACATTCAAAGAAAAATTAACTTTAAAACTATTTAGAAAGTGGATTTATTAATGTTAATTTTGAGTTAAACTTGAAAACATGATTTTCGGGGTTTCGTCAGTCTTGATGTCGAAAAAATATGTCATCGAAGAAACCCGAATCCCGATATCGCGATGTATTAGTTAAAATTAAAACGTTTTTAGTATGTTCATTAATCGAGACTAGACTTTCTCGGGATTTCGTTAATTAGAATTCTGGAAATCAGGATTTCGGGGAATCTGATAACATGAGATGTGCTCTCATGAAATCGCGAATCCTGAAATTGCGATGTAATTATTTAACTCTTAATCATTCTTATCATAGATTAGATTAATTCGCATATTTACTTAAGGATCAAATGTATTGCAAAATCGGGTATCGGGGTTTCGCAAATCGGGAAATCGGGAAACACAATGACAAGATTATATGATCTTATTGAACCGCGAATCCCGATATCACGACATGATTAACTTAACTTTTAAACCCTTTTAATTGAGAATTAATTAATTTATGTTTTAATTAAGTCTTAAAGTATCAGGAAATCGGGGATCAGGGTTTCGCAATTTGATTTGCATTAAAATTTTGTTTACGTCAAACCCCGAATCCCAATTTCTTTAACATTTGACTGAAAAACTCGCAAATTTAAAATTATACTCCTTTTAAATAATTTTTTGAAAAGTATTGGAAAATTTATATATTTGTAAACCTTTATCTTTTCTTTATTCAAAAACAAATAAAAAGGTATCGCGAATTTCAGAAATGATAAAATTTTTCTTTGAGGAGAGCCGAAACCTTAAAAATAAAAATCTAGACCTTAGGAACGAAAAATTTAAGCTTTGTTTCAACACCTGTGATGAACAAAATGATGGGTGATACCACTATCAATCAATACTACAACCGACCTATATTTGATGCAACCCTTGATCTTCAATGTCTGCAGAGCCGAGACACCTAAAAGTGCATGAAGTAAAATGACCGGTTTCAGTGATGCCGCAGGATTGAAAAATGGATCTTCAACATGATCACTGGACAGAGCCTCCTATGGGTTCAGATCTTCATCTGATGGGATGTATTCATAGGAAGAGGAAGATAAGGCATCAATATGGAATAATTTTTGTTCTCTACATGTATTCCCCAATGCATACTCTTCATCACAATAGTAGCAAATTACTTTCTTGCCTTTTTCCACCATTTCGGTTGGAGAGACCTTTTGGAACTTCAAGGTTTGTGTTGGAGCCGGGGTGGCCCCTAGGAGAGGATGATTGGAAAATGGAGCCTTCAAGGATGGTTCCTGAATGATGGTCTTTTCTTCCCTGGCTAATTGACATGCTTGCAACTAGGTAGTAGGATGATGCATACTCACATGAACCTTAATGAGATCCTTTAAGCCATTGATGTTATTGGATAAATCAGTAGGTGCGGACACTAACTGATCTCCCTAGATCCACCTAGATCTAGAACAAAACACACCAGAACATGACGCTTTCCTTAAGTTTTAAATATTGAATTTACTAACTAAAGAGGGATAGGTGACGTATCATTTAAACACTACTTCCTCTTGCCATCGCCATCCTAGCTCCATTCCAACACTCATACAATGATTATCCTGCAAAAGAATGCAACCAACCAAAGTGATAGTAATAGCATAATCTCAATATAAACCTATGTATGTGATCAAGGAATAATACAATAAAACACAACAATCTTTATAGGAAAGAATCATATTATTGTATCATATCAAATGTGAAAGAGAGATTACAACCATGGACTTGATGTCGTAAGGTCCCTTCCAACTGTCCTTTGTTACCCACACACTCCCACTCCAAGAATTCTGAGAGCATAGATCTGATAATATTCACAATATATCTTGACAAAATGGCTCATCTAGCCAAGCTAACAATCTCCAAAGCTCAATCCAATCCAAGCTAATCTCATCCAAGCCAACTTTCTCCATGAGATCTCCTCTCCTTTTATAAGTTGAAGAGGATAAGGTGAGGAGGTTAGGATGATCCCACCAAATCATGAAAGTGAGTAAGATTCAAACCATTCAGATGCCACCTCACCATGGAAGTTTCTCCTTCTAGAAGCATCGAGAAGATGCTCATTTTTCCCACGTATGAGCATTCTCGCACCCTGCTTATAGAACAACCTACGAACCTCTCATAACCCAGCTATGGTGCAGCCTACAAGAATCAGGCATTCTCGCACCCTAGCCATAGTGCAACATGCAAAATCATCTTTAATAGGGTTTTCATAAAGGAAAATGCAACTTCTTTTCTTAGGAAAAGTTATTCTCCCTTCTTTCTTCAGGAACTCAGGCCACTGACCCCTCTAAAGACTACAAACGGGTTTACATCATTAACGGTCATAGGGATGATGAAAATAATGTGTAACAAAGAGCCCCCCAAAGTATGAAGTTAAAACAGAGTGATAACTTAAATACTTTGTTGAGTGTGTGTAGGGAACAAGGAACAGTCGGTCGGAAACCTACCAATAAACAAGGAAATACAGTACAATAATATATCATCATTGAGGTAGGCATTCCCATACTCAAAATATAAAAGAATAAAATCATAAATGTCGACATGTGAGGATCCATGTCAAGTAAGACAGGCCATGGCCACCAAACATACACTTTGGATCCATGACGATATGACTCAAATCTGAACATAGCCACCAAAAATACACTGTGGATCTATGTGTTAAGGACTCAAATTTGAACATAGCCACCAGACATACAATGTGGATCTATGTAACAGTACACTGAATATACTCCAACGCAACCTATATTTGTTAGAAAATATCCAGGGTCTTCATGTCCACCACTCTGTAGTACAAATCTAACCATGTGAATACATGTGTTGAAGTTGAACATGGTAGAAACCACTTGATTACCGTTGATTAGTGTATACCATTAACACGTGTGAGGGAAATCACCATTAATGTCAATGACTTCCAAGGTACACTAGTACAATCCAATGAATGTGAATTAATGAGTTGAAGTCTAACACTCGGTGGAACCTCCCGATCAGGGGTCAATAATGAAAACCCACTGTCGAAAGCGAGGAAACCTACGATTGAGGCATGCGAGTTCCAAGGTACCAATTGGTTTCTAAGTCTAATTCTTGGATAATGAGTTGAAGTTGATAGGAAAAGACTCATCACAGGAGGGCCTTAATGTATCCCACATCAATGACACAAAACAGGTAACAAGATGTTACCCATTATTTTTGTCATCCCTATGATCGTTAATGATGTAAACCTATCTGTTGCCTTCAGAGGGGTCAGTGGCCTGAGTTCCTGAAGAGAGAAGGGAGAAGAACTTTTCCTGAGAAAAGAAGTTGCATTTTCCCTTGTAAAAACCTTGTAAAAAATGAAGTTCGCAGGTTGCTATATAGGCAGGGTGCGAGAATGACCCATTCTCGCAGGTTGCATTATAGCCAGGGTGCGAGGTGTTCGCAGGTTTCTCTATAGCTAGGGTGCGAGAAAGCCAGCACGTGGGAAAAATGAGCGTTTTCTCGAATCTTCTAGAAGGAGAAACTTCTATGGTGAGGTGGCATCCGAATGTTTTGGATCTTACTCGCTTTCATGATTTAGTGGGATCATCCTAACCTCCTCACCTTATCCTCTTCAACTTATAAAAGGAGAGGAGTTCTCATGGAGAAGGGGTTCTTGGTTCTTGTTCTTGAGATTTGGTTGGTTTGGAATTATTAGCTTGTTTGGAGTGGCTTTGAGATTTGCTTTGTCAAGATAGATTGTGAGTAGCTATCAGATCTATGGTCTCAGAATCCTTGGAGCAAGAAGTGTGTGGGGAACGAAGGACAATTGGAAGGGACCTTACGACATCAAGGCAATGGTTGTAATCTCTCTTTCACATTTAATATGATACAGTACTATGTTTCTTTCCCATAAAGTTAGATCTACTTTATTGCATAACTCCTTGATCATATGCATAGATTAGCTATTGAATATATATAATTGCTTTCACTTTGGTTGGTTCGTGTTGTTTTGATCTTGACTGCATGAGAGCGTTGGAGCGAAGCAGGAGCAACAAAGATTAAGGAAGAGATCATAAGGTATGTCTCTTATTCTCACTTCCAATTTAATTCAATAGTTAGATCTAGGGAAAGCGATATATTATGTCTTGCTTTGTTCTAGATCCAGGTGGATCTAGGGAGATTGGTTTGTGTCCGCACTTACAGATTTATCCAATAACAAAATTGGCGACTCCATTGGGGAACGGATTGTTTCCTAGTTAGTCTAGTTTCCCTTGCTTTGATTGCTTGATTTATGGTCTCTAAGTCTGTGGGAGATCCATCAAGACTCTCTGGATCTGAGAGTTCTCTCAGAAATTTTGCCCTTTTTCAAATTTTTTCTTGTTTACAGGCATTCTCACACTGTACCCTTTAGTGGCCTGCGAGAATCACTTGGGTTTTCACCCTGGTGTTCAGTCTAGTGCGAACACCTCGCAGTCAACCCATGTCTAGCCTGCGAGAATACCTAATTCTCGCACTATAATATACTGTCAGCCTGCGAACTTGTTTGTGAAAATTTTTGGATTGGGTCTGATCATTTTTTGATGCCCAATTTTTTCTTTGAACAACTGGATTGAACTTTTGGAGCCTATATTGATCTGTTTACAGTCTTCTTGACATTCTTTGAGTTTATTTTAGCCACTTTTGCTTTGATTGGTTTTGAAGGATTAGTCTCTTGCTTTGAGTGTCTTTCAATTACAAAGCATATATGTATTCTTTAGAATTGTTTAGGGAAAGATCAGATTTCTTCTGAATAGTTCACTTTAAAAGAAAACTTTTAGTTTGGGTTTCTTTGTTTTAAGAAAGTTCATTATTGCTTTTAGTGAAATTTTTGAAACAAAAAGATTTAATTTCTTGATTTATATTAGATTGGGGGCATCCTTGCATTTGAAGTAGGGAAATTGCATGATTGATTTTGATGAGTTTAATAGACTTTGGGACATTGTGCATATGGGAATGATAAATGTTTTCTCCTTCTCGTAGCATAGCTTTCATCGAAATGAAACGATTGCATATTCATATCTTTGCATAATTTTCGAGTCGGTCAAAACACCATATTGTCCACGCCATCTTCCTTTTGAGTAACAACAACCATAAAATAAAGTGCTTATAAAATTTGATTAGACATTTTATATTTTTCTGGTAGCACACCTACATTAGATTAGTTGTAGGGCTTTGGAATAGGTGTGAAAGATAACTTTCCAAAGCTGTAAACAAACATAGTATCTTGAGTTAGGGAGAAGTTAAATCCACTTATTACATTTTGTCCTGGGAAGCCCTTCTAACACAAGGGTCAAGCACTAGGTCGCATTGGTATTGACAGAGTTACTCACCCTGCTTTGTTGGTATCAGTGTAGAGATTGCACGTAT
>ML786897.1:221642-232109 GCA_009831015.1 Picea engelmannii | reverse complement strand
TGTATGTCTGGTGGCTATGTTCAAATTTGAGTCTTTAACACATAGATCCACAGTGTATTTTTGGTGGCTATGTTCAGATTTGATTCATATTGGCATGGATCCACAGTGTATGTTTGGTGGCCATGACCTGTCTTACTTGACATAGATCTTTGCATGTCGACATTTATGCTTTGAGTCATTTGTATTCTGAGTATGGGAATGCCTACCTCAGTGATGATATATTATTGTACTGTATTTTCTTGTTTGTTGGCAGGTTTCCGACCGACTGTTCCTTGTTCTCTACACACACTCAATAAAGTATTTCAACTATCACTCTGTTCTAACTTCATACTTTGGGGGGCTCTCTGTTACACATTATTTTCATCATCCCTATGATCGTTAATGATGTAAACCTATATGTTGCCTTCAGAGGGGTCAGTGGCCTGAGTTCCTGAAGAGAGAAGGGAGAAAAACTTTTCCTAAGAAAAGAAGTTGCATTTTCCCTTGTAAAAACCTTGTAAAAAATGAAGTTTGCAGGTTGCTATATAGGCAGGGTGCGAGAATGATCCATTCTCGTAGGTTGCATTATAGCCAGGGTGCGAGGTGTTCACAGGTTGCTCTATAGCTAGGGTGTGAGAATGCCAGCACGTGGGAAAAATGAGTGTTTTCTCGAATCTTCTAGAAGGAGAAACTTCTATGGTGAGGTGGCATCCGAATGGTTTGGATCTTACTCGCTTTCATGATTTAGTGGGATCATCCTAACCTCCTCACCTTATCCTCTTCAACTTATAAAAGGAGAGGAGTTCTCATGGAGAAGGGGTTCTTGGTTCTTGTTCTTGAGCTTTGGTTGGTTTGGAATTATTAGCTTGTTTGGAGTGGATTTGAGATTTGCTTTGTCAAGATAGATTGTGAGTAGCTATCAGATCTATGGTCTCAGAATCCTTGGAGCAAGAAGTGTGTGGGGAACGAAAGACAGTTGGAAGGGACCTTACGACATCAAGGCAATGGTTGTAATCTCTCTTTCACATTTAATATGATACAGTAATATGTTTCTTTCCCATAAAGTTATATCTACTTTATTGCATAACTCTTTGATCATATGCATAGATTAGCTATTGAATATATATAATTGCTTTCACTTTGGTTGGTTGGTGTTTTTTTGATCTTGACTGCATGAGAGCGCTGGAGCAAAGCAGGAGAAACAAAGATTAAGGAAGCGATCATATGGTATGTCTCTTATTCTCACTTCCAATTTAATTCAATAGTTAGATCTAGGGAAAGCGATATATTCTGTCTTGCTTTGTTCTAGATCCAGGTGGATCTAGGGAGATCGGTTTGTGTCCGCACTTACGGATTTATCCAATAACAAAAGATTTGAAGTATATCAGAGTAACAAGTGATTCAGGACTGACTCAGGGATGGACGACGCAATAGAAGGATTTAAGGACTACAGAAATGGCTGATGCAATAGAAGGATTTTCGGGTTGGACATCTTTTTGAACATACTGACGACACAACAACTGTCTTGGGAACATTGACTCAACAACAGGGATCACAGACCGATTTGTAATATTATAAAGGAGTATGATCAAGAGACAAGTGGATTTTACAACCTAGACACAAGGTGAGTGAAAGGGTGTCATATTCAAAAGCGACTCTTCCATGGAATACAGGTTTAGACATATTTCTTTCCAAAGTTTTTCCCCCACCATTTCTGGCAAGTACCTCTTTATTTTTATGCACGCTTGAGGAGGATAACATATGATTGTAATGTAAGCTCATCCTTTGGACAAGTCCCTCAGAGTATGTTTAACAAACCCTAGGAAGGAGTGGTTCAGTCCCATATGGGCCTGTCGATGTTTGTTTAACGAGTCCAAAGATAGAAAACTCGAAGGTTTTTCATGATTATAGAGTCTGGAAAAACACTTAAAAGAGAACTCTCTCAATTCCTTTTTCGTAAAGTAGTCTAATGACACCAAAAAAGAGATAAACTATCGCTCAACATACATTTTCTTCAAATACTTTAACGAGCGTGAAAAGAACAAGATCACTTGGCAATCTTTTCATGTTTAGAGAGTTTAAAAAGAGCTTAAAGGGAACTCCAGTGGGTTCCTTTTTCATATAACCTTTACGCGTCCGAAAAAGTGATAAAAGTATACTCGGTTACATTCTCATTGATTTACGAGTACGAGAAAGAACAAAGACTAAGCTCAGTAACTTATTCTCATGTATTTACGAGCATGAGAAATAAAAAAGACTAAGCTCGGGATTTTTTTCATTTTTACACAAGATTTAAAACAAAACAAAACTATGCTTGGGATAGATTTAATTTTTACACAAGCTTAAAAACTAAACAAAACTATGCTTGAACCTGGTTTCATTTTTACACAAGGTTGAACCAGAGGAAACTATGCTTGAGGTAGGTGGTTTCATTTTTACACAATCTTGAACCATAGAAAACTATGCTTGCGACTTCCCAATGCATTATCCATGAATTCGCATGGTTGGAACTTAGCCTCCAGCTTAAGAAGCTAGCGGCTCAACTTCAACATGAATTCCAGAGACTGAGGCAAATGCCCCCCAAGCTTCATTTCAACCAAATGCAAAGGAGAATGAAATGAAGCTTCAAATACTAGACGAAGGACTTGACTCAAATAGAGAGGGGGAAAACTATTTCATTTTTTAACGAGCTTGACACAAAAACAAGAACTATGCTCGTAACCTCTGTTTCATTTTTTAACAATCTTGACATAGAAACATGAACTATGTTCGTGACCTCCATTTCATTTTTTAACGAGGTTTCCACAGACACAAAAACTATCCTCACAGCTGGTTTCATTTTTTAATGAGCTTGAAATCAGAAAACCATGCTCAAAGACCTCTGTTTCATTTTTTAACGAGGTTTCCTCAGAGACGCAAAACTATCCTCAACTCTCTTCTTGATCATGGATTCCAAGAGGACAATTCTCTAGAAGGATACCATGTCAAGGGACAAAACTCGGTCATGGCTTCCAAGAGATCTTCACTAGACGGAAGGAACACACTCTGGAAGGACACCATGTCGAGGGTCGTGAAAGGAGTAAAGAGATCAGGCTCTAACAACCCTATCGAAGAGATCACCATGTCAACTAATGGATCTAATTCATCATAATTTGAAGCCATGGGTGACAACGCCACATAATTGACTTGTGGCGGGGGTGATACTGTCTGCATATAAGAACCATTTAGGGAGGCAATCCAGTCAGGGTCAATGAATGAAAGTTGATCAACAGTCACAACTCATCCATCGTGAGGGAAAGATATCACACGAAAAAGAGTAGACACAATAGCTTTCATGGCATACACATAATCTCTCCCAAGGAGTAAAGTGAAATGCAAGGGGTCTTGGACTACCATGACATCAATAAAGGCAATTTTCCCTCCCAAAGTTACAGGAAACTGAGGAAAGGTCCCTAAATTTTGACTGGTTCTTTTGTTAAAATCTAACAAATTCTGCGTAACTGGGGCAAGCTAAGGACAACCCAAAGCTTTCCAAGCAAAAGAGGATAAAATGCTAATGGACACACCTTCATCTATCAACATCTAAGGAATGTCCGGACCACAAACTTGCACTGTAATCTGGAAAGAAATGTGAGAGGGAAGACGAGGTCCTTTTAGCACACCCCAATTAAAAAGGATGGCCTCATTACTTGGAGGGGGTTTCACAAGAGAAGGAGGAATACCCCCTGACACGACAGAGTCTGTATCAATGAGAAAAGTGTGGGCAGTATCGGGTTTACTCTCTAGAGGGAGAGTAGGATCGACCGATGACGAGATCAGATCGACCATGTGGGTTGCATTCTCCAAGGGGAGAATGGGGTCGACAGGTGGAAACGGATCGACCACTTGGGTGACACTCTCTAACGGGAGAGTGGAATCGATAGAGGATGGGATCGGATCGACCACTTTAGTTTCACTCTCTGAGGGGAGAGTGGGATTGACCAAGGATGGTATCACATCAACCACTTTTTCAACTGGTTCAATTAAGGATGTGACCAGATTGATGACATGATCAATTGGATTGACCGGCGATGGGTCCAGAGTGATCATTCCATCAACTACAGGGGGGTTGAGAGAAAACTTACGATAAGCAACTGGAAGTTGAGGTTGTGAAATAGTCATGTCTTCTAGTAATTTCGAGGATTTTTTCATATGAGGGGAAATGTGAGTTAGATGAATCCCTTTGCATAACATACACAAGAACTTGACTCTACTTTTCTTCTTCCCAACGGTATCATGACTAGTTGACGGGAGGTCATCAACATGTTATTCAGAGGCTGAGGACATGGGTTGGTCAGGGTATGTAGACCATACTTCTATAACCTTGGGTAGACTAGGGAAATCCTTAATAAGATGGCTACCCTTACAAACCCTGCAAGGGTACTTGGGATTACAAGTTGTTTGGGTGATCTTGACATCATAAACACTCCCAACACGATTAAAAGTAAATGGTTATTTTCCAACATGTTTGACAGTGGTTGGAAGTTTGGATCCTTGCTTATTTTTCTTCTTCTTATTCTTTCGTTTCTTCTTCTTCTTATCCACCAAGTTACTATCTTGAGATCTTTCACTCGGTGAAGAAGATGAAATGGAAGAAGACCTTGCAAGTGAAGAAGGCGAAGGATATCTTATTGGTGAAGACGGTGAAGGATCAACATGAGGTTGATGTTCTTGGGGGGAAGTGCTTACGACCGAAGCACTTACTGCATTTGGAATTACCTGAGTAGAAAACAACCATACTGGTAATCCAATTGTGAGACCCAGAAGGCTCAAAGTAGCGATGTGAGGAGGTCCAATGTTTCCATAAGAAGGAAAAACAAAAGGTTCCCATGGAGAAGGGGTTCCTTCATTGGTCATTTCGAGAACTGACACTATTAAAACAAATATCCAACCTAGAGTCTTCTAGGGAAAACAAACAACACACGCTAAAAATCTAGTAAGCAAACAAGCAAACAAAACCTTCTCACAATGAGCTCACTAGTTGGTGATGAATTCCAACATCGCGGGAACAAATTAAGAAGGGGTTGAGATAGAGTGGGTGGAAAAGTTACATTGACAACCTTCTTAATGGACTTACACCCTGGTGCAAGCTCCCACACATAATCGTGGGTATACCCTCCAAGGAGCCCGAGTGAGTTTGGCCAATGTCGATTCCAGGTACTGTAAAGACTTTCCCTTCCACAGTCACCTTGTGTAAATACCCTAAAGAGATAGGCCACTAAGGTTACCAATCACTACAATGATGCCTGGGGAAATAGTCGACAGTTCAATCCACACGTAAGGGCATGGTATCTAGCCCGAGATCAACTTGAAAGGCTTCCACTCATCATTGTGGGTATACCTCTCAAGTGACCCCCATAATACATGTAATCTCTACACCAAGACCAATAAAGCAGGGTGAGTAACTCTGCCAGTCTCAATGCGACCTCGTGATTGACCCTTGTGTTAGAAGGGATTCCCAGGACAAAATGTAGTAAGTGGATTTAACTCTCCCTATCACAAGATACTATGTTTGTTTACAACTTTGGAAAGTTATCTTTCACACCTATTCCAAATCCCTACGACTAATTTAATGTAGGTTTGCTACCATAAAATATAAAAATGTCTAATCAATTTTTATAAGCGCTTTATTTTATGGCTATTGTTACTCAAGAGGAAAATGGCATGGACAATATGGTGTTTTGACAGACTCGAAATTTATGCAAAGAGATGAAGATACAATATTTTCATTTCGATGAAAGCTATGATATGAGCAGGAGAAAACATTTATCATTCCAAGATGCACAACGTCCCAAAATTTATTAAACTCATCAATATAAAGATTCTCAAGAAATGAGAAAAAGAGACTGTACACTAATGCACGATTCAAGGCCCCTCCCCGCCATGGGGGGGGGGGATGTTTCAGAATTTAAGACCAAAAAATGCCAAGAATCATGCAATTTCGCTACTTCAAATGCAAGGATGCTCCCAATCTAATATAAAGTAAGAAATTAAATCTTTTTGTTTCAAAAATTTAACTAAAAGCAATAATGAACTTTCTTAAAACAAAGAAACCCAAACTAAAAGTTTTCTTTTAAAACAAACTATTTAGAAGAAATCTGATCTTTCCCTAAACAATTATAAAGAAAACACACGCTTTGTAATTGAAAGACACTCACAGCAAGAGACTAATCCTTCAAAACAAAACAAAGAAAAGATGGATAAAAGAAACTCAAAGAATGTCAAGCAGACTGTAAACAGATCAATATAGGCTCCAAAAGTTCAATCCAGTTGATCAAAGAAAAATTGGGCATCAGAAGATAACAAGACCCAATCCAAAAACATTTACAAACAAGTTCGCAGCCTAGTAGTGAGGTGCAGTGCCAAAATTAGGCATTTTCGCAGTCTAGACACAGGTAAGGTGCGAGAAGGTCACACTGGACTGAATTGTAGGGTGCGAAAATCAAGTGTTTTCACAGGCTGTATACAGTTTAAGTACGGGAATGTCTGTAATCAAAAGGAATTTGGAAAAAGGACAAAGATTCTAAGTGAACTTTCAGATCTAGAGAGTCTAGATGGATCTCCCACGGACTTAGAGACCAGAAAACAAGCAATCAAAGCAACAGAAACTAGAATAACTAGAAAACAATATGTTCCCCAGTGGAGTCACCAATTTTGTTATTGGATAAATCGATAGGTGTGGACATTAACTGATCTCCCTAGATCCACCTAGATCTAGAACAAAACACACCAGAACATGACGCTTTCCTTAAGTTTTAAATATTGAATTTACTAACTAAAGATGGATAGGTGACGTACCGTTTAAACATCGCTTCCTCTCGCCATTGCCATCCTAGCTCCATTACAACACTCATACAATGATTATCCTGCAAAATAATGCAACCAACCAAAGTGATAGTAATAGCATAAACTCAATATAAACCTATGTATGTGATCAAGGAATCATACAATAAAACACAACAAGCTTTATAGGAAAGAATCATATTATTGTATCATATTAAATGTGAAAGAGAGATTACAAACATGGCCTTGATGTCGTAAGGTCCCTTCCAACTATCCTTTATTCCCCACACACTCCCACTCCAAGAATTCTGAGAGCATAGATCTTATAATATTCACAATCTATATTGACAAAATGGCTCATCTAGCCAAGCTAACAATCTCCAAAGCTCAATCCAATCCAAGCTAATCTCTTCCAAGCCAACTTTCTCCATGAGAGATCCTCTCCTTTTATAATCTGAAGAGAATAAGGTGAGGAGGTTAGGATGATCCCACCAAATCATGAAAGCGAATAAGATCCAAACCATTTGGATGCCACCTCACCATGGAAGTTTCTCCTTCTAGAAGCATCGAGAAGATGCTCATTTTTCCCACGTATGTGCATTCTCGCGCCATGATTTTAGAACAAAATGAAAACCTCTCGCAACCCAGCTATGGTGTAGCCTACTAGAATTAGGCATTCTCGCACCCTAGCCATAGTGCAACATGCAAAAATCATCTTTAATAGGGTTTTCATAAAGAAAAAATGCAACTTCTTTTCTCAGGAAAAGTTCTTCTCTCTTCTTTCTTCAGGAACTCGGGCCACTGACCCCTTTGAAGACTACATACAGGTTTTCATCATTAATGGTCATAGGGATGACGAAAATAATGTGTAACAAATGATAAAACATTCAAGATAAATTTCATCAGATAAGCCCTCAATTCTGATAGCCCATTGTTCAAATGTTGTGATGAAGTTTGATAATGATCAAGTTTCATTTAGATTTGTGATATTTACCAAAAAATGAGATTCACAATCAAAATGGGCACAAGCTACTTTAGTGAACATTCTCCAAGTGGGGAATCCAGGATAATACTTCTTATGCCACTGCCACTATTTCCATCGTTATTGATCTAGGTATAGAACCCCAACATGGAGTTTGGTCTCATAATCTTGAATATCATGGAGGACAAAGTATTTTTCCATTTGAGACACCCACCCAACTAGTTTAGAACCATCAAATATATGCATTTCAATTTTGGGCACCTTATTCCAAGAGTATGTATACCCCCAAGGGGAGTGGGACGACTGAGTATGGTCATGATGGGAAGATTGTGGTTCAGCTGGAATGTACTCAACATTCTTACCCTTGAGTTTTTTCCGCACCTCTTCTAGTTGTTGGGAGATTGATTGTTGGGATACCTTGATGGATTTAAGGTCTTCCTCTAGGTATGTTGTCCTAGATTATAGGTCATCATGGCTCTAGAAGAAAGTAGTAGGCATGGTGGAGGATTGGGTAACCAGTGAGGTTTCGGGAGTGAAATATGGGTCACAAAATTTTATAGGTACTAGGGTGATCAGTGCAAAAAGAAGAATCCAATGGGATAGGTTTCAAATAAGGTTTTTTTTTATTAAGGTTGGTTGTCATTGATGTCAACCCTTGAAAAAAGTCCTGTAGCGAATTCCGGTAGCACAAAGGTTTGGGTAATGGATCCAAGATTGTTTCATGTCTAATGGTATGAGTTTTAATATATTTTAAGGTAATACTATTCTATATGGATAGTACATGTCATTCTATTTCTGGTGGTATGTGGAACTATACATAACTCCTCATGGTTAGAGAGTTATGGCCATGAGAAGTTGGAGAACCCAGGTTTGGGTAATGGACCCAAGTTTGTTTGATGGATAATGGTATGAGTTTTGATACATTTTCAGGTAATACTATTCTAGATGGATAGTACATGTAATTCCATTTCTGGTGGTATGTGGAATGCCACACAACTCCTCACGGTTTGAGAGTTATTGTCTTACGAAGTTGGAGGACCCTCATATGTCATCTAGAAGCCCCAAAAGGTCAAAGTAGTCAAAGTGGTTTAAGAGATTTTAGAAGATAAATAATAAAGTGAACTGATGAGTGTACTATAAGTCAAATTGAATACAAAATAAATTATTTAAATAATAAATTTAATGGATAAATTAGAAGTGGGTTAACCCTAAAATAAGGAAAGTGGACAAAGTGACCTAGAAGATGCTTCTAAGGAAGCTACTTGGAGAGTATAAATAAGAGGAAAGGCTCTCTCATTTTATATCACAATTTATAATATTGAATATCTATAGGTGACCGAGGTAACCAAAGGATATCTAAGCTGAATTTTAGAGGGAAGGTAAAGAAAAGAAGGATGAAATTTAAGGGAGGATAAATTATTTTGATGATGCTTTCTAAGGTATGTTATTTACAGGTCATCTCACCATTTTCACAATAAAAAAAAATCTAGAATGATTTAGACCATACAATTGATATCCCATTGAGGAAATATATCCAAGTATCTGTGGTAAAAATTTCAGCTTGTGGGTCGTTGTATTTTTGGAGTTACACTCTGTGGAAAATAGGATTTGTGTCTAGTCCCGAAACTAGTGTAAAACAGGTGTTTTGGGTAAAAACGTCATAACTTATTCATAACAGATCCAAATTAAGTAAGACCAAATGTGTTGGTTAGAGTACATTCTGTAACATTCTTTTTAACATTTTCAGATCGATTCAAAAAATATTATGTGCAGGGCACACTCTAAAAGGTCGCTCTCTAGAATAAGCCAAAATTCAACAAGGTATGCCATTTTTTCTATAACTCCTTTTCTGAGAGGTTCCAAATAGTGACATCTGGAGGAATTGCATAAAACAAACTGAATAACATTGTGTACTATTTTCATATCTTTATTCATTACATGTACATAGTTATTATTATTTCAAGTTAGGGTTGTTGATTAATCCCAAACTAGTCATGTGAGACTAAAGAAAAGTTTGATGAAAATGCTAGTCTCTTGTTGTGAAAGTTAAGGAAGGTTTGCAAGTATGTGATCATATACACCAAGTCTATTACAAAGTTACAAATCATATTTGGATGATGAAATTGATGAGGGATTTTGGTTATGGCACATGGTTGAGACAAGTAGTTGATGAGTTGCCACATACATGAGGTGTATAGTTGATGATGTTGGTACATATTGATCAATCATAGTTGATGAGTAGTTGAAACATGATTGGTACATACTTGGTACATGGTTGGATGCACTTGTTTATGGTATAGGTTGATTACAGGTTGAGGTACAGGTTGATGCATGGTTCAGGTTTATTGGTACAAGTTGTTGTAGGAAAATCTGCCTACGGACAAGTAGATCGACCTCTAAGGCTTGACCTTAACCCTAGACAGAAAAATTCTTATCATGGACACTGACTTCCTTTCAAATCTATCTAATCCTAATGCATGAGAGGGAAGGATGATAGAAGTACCTTTTAATCGTCGTTTGTCCCTGCACGCTCCGAGTTGCGCTCCAATCCTTTGCTCCTCGCTGAGAGCTGTGAACAAAACAAGATACGACCACTTCCTACTCTATTGACATTAGCTTGAAAACAGATCTATCACTAAATGATAAGTTCATGTAACATTAGACACAAACTAGAAAGAAACAGG
>ML786897.1:155471-214347 GCA_009831015.1 Picea engelmannii | reverse complement strand
GGAGAAAAATCCAAACAAGAGGTTTTGAATTGAGGCTATCTCCCCAGCGGAGTCGCCAGTTTCTGTTGTAGGAAAATCTGCCTGCGGACAAGTAGATCGACCTCTAAGGCTTGACCTTAACCCTAGACAGAAAAATGCTTATCATAGACACTGACTTCCTTTCAAATCTATCTAAGCCTAATGCATGAGAGGGAAGGATTATATAAGTACCTTTTAATCGTCGTTTGTCCCTGCACGCTCCGAGTTGCGCTCCAATCCTTTGCTCCTCGCTTAGAGCTGTGGACAAAACAAGATACGACCACTTCCTACTCTATTGACATTAGCTTGAAAACAGATCTATCACTAAATGATAAGTTCATGTAACATTAGACACAAACTAGAAAGAAACAGGCCAAGTGTGTCATATTAATGAGAATAACGACAGCAGTACTTACAATCGTAGATGTGAATGTGACAGCTTCGTCAAGTCCTCTTCATCTAACCCTTGCCTGAAAGATCCAAAACCTGGATGACAGCAGCTTCACTGATCAATCTCCTTTGGCTGACTATGAATTTCCTCCAAGATCATAAGTTTCACACATTCAATTCTCCCTCCACCACTTATGACATCATAAGTTTGGTGTAATTCTGCATTTTCCATCTCATACCACTCATGAGATCATAAGTTTGGTATGATTCTCTCTTTTCAATCCCCTTTCACCATTAGAAAGATTGCTTATATAGCCTTGGAGAGGCTCAACAATCTTGAGATATCCTTGGGGAAGGTGAGGATTTTCCTCCTTCAGTTGAGGATCTGCCCTAGGATCATGGCTGGACTAGGGATTCGAATGCAACTGCCTTCCAAGAATGAAAAGATGCTTCCCCCATTCATCTCAACAGCTTAACAACCACCCAGAATAGGTAGCGCTCCCTTAAAAGGGCCATCAGAGCATTGTAGCGCTCCCTAGTAAGCTTTAGGGGGCGCCAGCGCCCTCAAAATCTATAGCGCTCCCTCAAAAGGGCCAGGGGAGCGTTATAACACTCCCTGACAGTGTATTGGGGAGCGCCGGCGCTCCGAGATAGTGTAAGGGGGAGTGCTCCTCTCCAAAACTCAGTTTTTTGGGTGCTTTCAGATGGCAAAAGGTTGTTTGACTTCAGTAGATCAGTTCTCCTCCTTCAAATTAGTCATGTGATGTGTCATAAGTGCTTCCTTAGTTTCGTTATCATGGCATCATGTTTGAACTTCGTTTGCGACACCAGTGATCAACTTGCGACACTTGCGAAAGTTGATAGGGAAGATGCGACACTTACGACAGTTGAGAGGGACAATGCGACACTTATCCAGCTGAGCAATTTTGACGTGTAACACAAGTTTACAACGATATATCTCACAGTGATAGTGTGACAGTGGTTCTATCATTCTACTTCTACTTCAGGGCGGTTGGATGGGGCAAGGACAGGTGGTTTTTATCCACCTTCCAGTTGTATCCAGAGAACATAGGGGATTGTAGCCTCCTTCTGGTTGTATCCAGAGAATAGGGGAGTTGGATATTCCCTCAGGTTCTAGCCTGAGAAACAAGGGGGTTAGAGCCTCCTTCCAGTTGCAGCTGGAAAATAAAGGAATTTGATGCTCTCAATGAATGAAATTATTCAAGACATATAAGAACAAGCATTCTATGGTTTTCTCCCGCTTTGGGTTTCCACGTAAAACACTGGTGTACTGTGTATGTGTATGATTGTTCATTTGTTCATTTCTTATTTACTATGCAGTTATTGGATGATAATGCTACATTGATATAACACTTGGATTATATGGTTAAAAAGGATTAAATTTCTCTATTATTGATTCACCTTCCCTCTCAGTAATCCAACAATTGGTATCATAGCAGGTTCCTTCAGAAATCAGTTTAACCACTGAAAGGTAGATCATGGAGAGAAACAACTTGTATAAAAATGGAATACCATTGTTCAATGGACAAAAGTATGCATTTTGGAGCATAAGGATGAAAACATATATATAGGCACAAAGATTTGAAATTTGACAATCAATTGTAGATGGATACATAGCACCAGCAATTCTGCCAACAAATGACAAAGCAATGAAACTCGGTCAGAATAATTCCAAAGCCAAAAATTCACTTTTGAATGGTCTTAGTGAAACAATATTCACCAAAGTTGCACATTGTAAACCTGCTAAAGAGATTTGGGACAAACTTCAAAATATTTATAAAATGAGAACTGAACAAGAAAATACAGATATAAAAGAAGCAGCCTTCAAAGAATCCAAAAATTCAAAGAAAAAGGGAAGGAAAAAAGAAGAACATAGCAGCAGTAGTGACATCTCAGAAGGTGATGAAGAAGTGGCCAACTTTGTAAAAATATTGAACAAGGGAACCGACGGTAGGTATAGAGGTAAGCTTCCTTTAATTGTTTTAATTGTGATGGTATTGGTCATTTTGTTAAAAAAATGTCCTTATAAGAAAAAAAGAAATGATGAAGGTTACTCAAAAGAAAAACAAACATATAAAGGCAAAAAAACCACAAAGAAAGTTTTCAAGAAAAACTTATGCACCAAAGAATACATCTCATCATCATATGAAGATGAAGTCAGTGACAGTGAGACACAAAGAGTTCTATTCATGGAAGTAGAACACTCTGAAGAAGAATATGAATAAGATGAAGAATAATATGAAGAAGTCGAAGAAGAAATTGAGGAGGCAGAAGTTGACTACCGAGAGGAATTAATGTGTGGCATAGAAGTTGTCAGAAGAGAAAAGAAGAAAAACAATAAACTACAAGCAAAACTAGACAAGAAAGAAGACACTCAAGAACTAGAACAAATGATAAAAAAATTGAAGGTTCAAATAGAATAATATAAAAGAATTAAAGAAGCACTCAAAGAACAACTAGAAGAAAAAGACAAGATCATTGGAAATTTGGAAGCAAAGATTGTCACATTAAGAAAGGATCTTCAAAAAAAAAATATGCAGAACAACTCAAAAGTTTTGGATGACATTATAAACAGTCAAAAATATCATCATGACAAGTCCGAACTTAGATACAATCAGACAGAAAAAGGATCAAGATCCAAAACAACAGAGCAAGAAACATATCCAAACATCTTTGCAGAAACAATCAAGGGGGATAGGAAGATTACAGGGGCACTCCTCCACCAAGAAGATTCAGATTTCAGAATCAACAGCCGACAAGTAGGCCTCAAGAAGAAGAAGAATTCATAAGAGTGCCTCCTTTCAAAATATCTTCAACTCCCAGGTATCAAACTATATTTTTTGTTTTATGCTATGCATCTAATAATTTTGGACATAAGGTTGTGAATTGCAGAGCTAACAATAGGAAAAAAAACAACTTTGAAAGTCATACACAAAGGGGTTATCCAAGAAGGCCTAGTGAAACATAGAGAATAAGTTACAATAGGTTTGAATCTTTGAGCACTGAAATGGAATGTTACAAACGTAAAAAATTTGGACACATGACCAAAAATTGCAGAATGACAGTCCCTCCTAGATAACCTCAACAGAATAAAAACAGTCATAGATAGGAACCTCAGAAAAGGACATGGATAAGAAACTAGGATCCATATAGAAATGAAGAATGCACACTCACTCTACAAGCTAAGCAGAAGAAACGTGGTTGATATGTTGACAATGGGTGTTCAAAACACATGACAAGTGATAGAAATAGGTTTATTACATTACGAAAGGAAAGAGATGGATCAGTCTCCTTCGGAAATGATGATTCAGCCAAAATCATTGGAAAAGGCACTGTTAGAATTGGGAACAATAATACAAAGGCAGAAAATGTTCTATTAGTAGAAGATATGAAACATAATCTTCTAAGTGTGAGTCAAATGTGTGACCAAGGTCATACAGTTACTTTCAATTCACAAAAGTGCGAGATAAGAAATAAGGTTCAGGAAAATTGATTGCTACAGTTGTGAGAACTTCAAGCAACATATATGTGTTAAGTGAAATTGGAAATGAAAAGTGTTGTCTAGGAAAGGAAGATGAAAGTTTGGCTATGGCACAGAAGAATGAGTCACATAAATTTTCATAAACTTTTCAAAGTCAACAAAAGAGAAGTAGTTAGAGAAATGCCCCAGATCACGAAACCAACCAACACTTTATGCAAGCATTGTCAACAAGGAAAGCAAACAAAGACCAGGTTCAAATCAAAGGAATATTCAACGACAAGACCACTAGAAATTGTGCATATTGATCTAGTTGGAACAACTACAACAAAGGGCTTAAAAGGTGAGAAATACTTTATGTTATTAGTTGATGATTATACAAGAATGACCGCAGTTTTATTTCTCAAGAATAAGTCAGAAGCTTTTGAAAACCAAGATCTACAAGGAAATGGTTGAAAATGAAATGGATTCAAAAATAAAATTCTTGAGATCTGATAATGGAGGAGAGTTCACTTCAAAGGAATTTATGGAATACTGAAGCAATCATGGAATAAAAAGGCAATTCTTCGTTGCTAGGACACCTCAATAGAATGGAGTTGTTGAAAGAAAGAACGGGACAGTATAGGAAATGGCTCAAACAATGCTAATGGATTCCAAATTGACAGATATTTTTTGGACACAAGCAATGCATACAGTAGTTCACATTCAAAATAGAGTAATTCTCATAAACAACACTGACAAAACTCCTTACAAGCTATGGAAAGGAAGACCAGCAAATGTAAAGCACTTCATAGTTTTTGGAAGAAAATGCTACATCAAAAGAGAAGATGTCAGAATGGGAAAGTTTGAATCTCCTGTGGAAAAAAGATTACTTGTTGGTTACTCAAGTGCAAGAAAGGAATACAAGTGTTACAACCTGACATTGAACAAAGTGGTGGAAAGCATCAATGTAACAATTGATGAAACAGGTAGACAAGAATAAAAGGAAGAAGAAAATGAATCAATGGAAAAACTTTATGAAGAAGAAACAAAGGATGAAAAAGAAGGGGAAGACAAAGAGGATCTGATAGAAACAGAATATCAAGTTCAACAAGTAACTCCAAAACACCTTGCAGACGAGTACAGAAGAATCATCCTTCAGATCAGATTATCGGAAACAAAGACGCAAGAGTTGAGACTAGAAGAAGAATCTATTTACGATAACAAACGCACCTAGCACTCACATCTATGATTGAACCAACCTATTTTGAAGAGGCTGGCAAGGATGAATTTTGGAACAAGGCCATGGATGAAGAATTGGATCAAATAGAGAAAAATGACACTTGGGAATTGGTTCCAAGACCAAAGGATAAGAATGTGATCGAAACAAAGTGGGTATACATGAATAAATTGAATGAAGATGGGAAGGTTACAAGGAACAAAGCTAGATTGGTATGTAAAGGATATGCATAGTTTGAAGGAATCGACTTTGAAGAGACATTTACCTTAGTTTCCATAATGGAAGAAATCTTATTGCTTTTAGCTTATGCATGCTCCAAAAATATTAAAGTGTATCAGATGGACGTAAAATCAACTTTTCTTAATGGAGAACTTAAAGAAGAAGTCTACATTGAACAACCAGAAGGATTTTAGTTGTCAAAGAATGCAAATTATGTGTGTAAATTAAAGAAGGCCTTGTATGGTCTAAAATAGGCTCCAAGATCATGGTACTCTAGACTAGATAAATATCTACAATAGGCAGGGTTCAAAAAAGGAACTGTAGACACCAACATATACATCAAGGTAAGTCTATATAGAATTTTATGTTGATATTATTTTTGGTAGTGATGATGACAGGTTAAGCCATAAATTTCCAAAGGATATGCATAATAAATTTGAAATGTCATTACTTGGAGAACTATCCTTCTTTCTAGGACTTCAAATATGTCAAAGCAACCAAGGAAGTTTTATTTCTCAAACCAAGTATATCAGAGAAATGCTAAAGAGGTTCAGAATGGGAGATTTCAAACCAATTATTACTCCCATGCAAACCAGTTGCAAGTTAAGAAAAGACGATGATTCAAAGTTTACAGATCAGAGGAAATACAAGTCAATGATTGGTAGCCTACTATATGTGACAACATCTAGACTAGATGTAATGTAGGCAGTTGGACAGGTGGCATGATTTCAAGTAGCACCAAAGGAATCACATGTATTAGCAGTGAAGAGGATTTTCAGATATCTCAAAGGAACATAAGATTTTGGATTATGGTATCCAAAAGGAAAGAATCTATCACTTATTGTCTACAAATATGAATATTGGGTAGGTTGTATTGATGACCGACGAAGAACCAATGGAGCATCGTTCTACTTGGGTAAGTGTTTAGTATCATGGCTAAGCAAGAAACAATCATCAATATCTCTATCTACAGTCGAGGTAGAGTATATTGCAGCAACAACATGTTGTACAAAGGTTCTATGGATGAAACAAACTATGACATATATACAGGTTGAGTATGATGAGCCCATTCCAATCTATTGTGATAATTGAAGCGCCATCAGTATCTCAAAGAACCCGGTGATTCATTCCAAGACGAAGCACATTCAAATCAAGTATCACTTTCTACGGGAACAATTTGCAGAAAATAACATCAGAGTTGAATATGTGGGCACAAAAGAACAAGTGGCAGACATCTTTACAAAACCACTTCCACGGGAATCCTTTGAGTATCTTCGCCAGAGACTCAGAGTTATTTCTACTCCGAAATGAATTCTTTTGAATTCTTATCTTATATGTCTTAGATGTACATGAGGAAGAACCATAAAGAGGACAGTTCAAGTTGGGAGATCAGAAAGTTCATTTAGGGGTAGCATTCCCGGATGGAAAGATACCTTTACCATTGATTACAAAGGGGGATAGATTTATCAGATGTAGAGGACAAAGGCATGACTCCGGGGGGAGAAATGGTCACAAAGATGCAGAGGACAGAGGCATGGTTCCAGGGGGAGCATGAGTGATATGACTTCAGTATTGTATGACATGATTTCAGTATTGCATCATAGTGTTTCCATCAATACCAAATGGGGATATTGTTTATTAAGGTTGGTTTTCATTGATGTCAATCCTTGAATACATTTTGGTAGCAAATTCCGATAGCACAAAGGTTTGGGTAATAGACCCAAGGTTGTTTCATGTCTAATGGTATGATTTTTAATATATTTGAAGGTAATACTATTTTATATGGATAGTACATGTCATTCCATTTCCGGTGGTATGTGGAACGTCACATAACTCCTCACGGTTAGAGAGTTATGTCCATGAGAAGTTGGAGAACCCAGGTTTGGGTAATGGACCCAAGTTTGTTTGATGGATAATGGTATGAGTTTTGATATATTTTTAGGTAACACTATTCTATATGGATATTACATGTCATTCCATTTCTAGTGGTATGTGGAACGTCACATAAATCCTCACGGTTTGAGAGTTATGGACTTACGAAGTTGGAGGACCCTCATATGTCATCTAGAAGCCCCAAAAGGTCAAAGTAGTCAAAGTGGGATAATATATTTTAGAAGGTAAATAATAAAGTGAAGTAATGAGTGTACTATAATTCAAAGTGAATACAAAATAAATTATTTAAATAATAAATTTAATGGATAAATTAGAAGTGGGTTAACCCTAAAATAAGGAAAGTGGGCAAATTGACCTAGAAGATGCTTCTAAGGAAGCTACTTGGAGAGTATAAATCAGAGGCAAGGCTCTCTCATTTTATATCACACTTGAGAATATTGAATATATATAGGTGACTGAGGTAACCAAAGGATATCTAAGACTAATTTCAGAGAGAAGGTGAAGAAAACAAGGCCGAAATTCAAGGGAGGATAAATTCTTTTGATGATGCTTTATAAGGTATGTTATTTATAGGTCATATCACCATTTTCGCAATAATTGTTTTTCTAGAATGATTTAGACCATGAAATTGATAGGTCATTGAGGAAATATATCCAAGTATCTGTGGTAAAAATTTCAGCTTGTGGGTCATTGTATTTTTTGAGTTACACTCCATGGAAAATAGGGTTTGTGGCTAGTCCCAAAACTAGTCTAAAACATGTGTTTTGGGTAAAAACGTCATAACTTCTACATAACAGATCCAAATTCAGTAAGACCAAATTTTTTGGTTATAGTACAATCTGTAGTATTCTTTTTAACCTTTTAAGATCGATTCAACAAATATTATGTGTGGGGCACGCTCTACAAGGTCTCTCTCTAGAATAAGCTAGAATTCAACAAGGTATGCCATTTTTTCTATAACTCCTTTTCTGAGAGGTTCTAGGTGGTGACACATGGAGGAATTGAATAAAACAAATTGAAGAACAATGTGTACTATTTGTATATGTTTATTCATTACAGGTACATAGTTATAATTATTTCAAGTTAGGGTCGTTGACTAATCCCAAACTAGTCATGTGAGATTAAAGAAAAGTTTGATGAAAATGATAGTCTCTTGTTGTGAAAGTTAAGGAAGGTTTGCAGGTATGTGATCATATACACTAGGTCTATTAAGGTACATATTGGGTACATGGTTGAGACAAGTAGTTGATGAGTTGGCACATACAAGAGGTGTATAGTTGATGATGTTGGTACATATTGATAAGTAGTTAACACATGATTGTTACATACTTGTTACATGGTTGGATGCACTTGTTTATGGTATAGGTTGATTACAGGTTGTTTGGTAGAGGTTGTTGCATGGTTGATGCACTTGTTTATGGTACAGGTTGATTATAGGTTGAGGTACAGGTTGATGCATGGTTTAGGTTTATTGGTACATGTTTACATCGGTATATCTCACAGTGACAGTGTGACAGTGTTTCCATCATTCTACTTCTACTTCAAGGCGGTTGGACGGGGCAAGGATAGGTGGTTGTATCCACCTTCTAGTTGTACTCGAAGAACATAGGGGGTTGTAGCCTCCTTCTGGTTGTAGCCAGAGAATAGGGGAGTTGGAGCTTCCCTCGGGTTGTAGCCTGAGAAACAAGGGGATTTAAGCCTCCTTCCAGTTGCACCTGGAAAACAAAGGAAGTTGGTGCTTCCATTGAATGTAATTCTTCAATACATATAAGAAAAATCATTATGTTATTTTCTCCCGCTTTGGGTTTCCACGTAAAATGTTGGTGTACTGTGTATGTGTATGATTGTTCATTTGTTCATTTCTTATTTACTATGCAATTATTGAATGATAATGCTACATTGATATAACACTTGGATTATATGGTTAAAAAGGATTAAATTGCTATATTATTGATTCACCCCCCTCTTAGTAATCCAACGGGTGTCTTGGAAAGGGGTGGGACTGCGGAGAAAAAAAGGGTTGAAAAGTGAAGGGTACCACTGTGATCAGAATGAAGAGAGGAATACAATAGGATAGGTTACAAATAAGGGTTCTAACAAGCTCCAAACCTTTTTTTTTACTCCATGGAATTATACTTCGAGCTGAATAATATTGTAGTGTCATAATGGCCAAATTCTTAATAGGAATAAATGTGTAGGAATTTCATAACTGGAATGCAGTAGACACAGTTGCACAACAATAGATTTGTTCGGTTCTGCTGATTTTTCCTTCCCAAGGGTTAGGGATTCAAGGGTTCTACAAAAAAAAAATTTCCATGTGCTATATCTCTCTGATATACGTACAGGGTCCAACAGTAGTACTCGGCCCAATATCTCAAGGCATAAACTAAGGAGGATAGAACGTACCCTTAGCCATACTATGTGACTACCCAAGTATGAGAGAGTGTCTTCCCGAGTGTTGTTCTCGGTGACACTATAGCAGTCAAGCGGTTGATCAGTTTATCTATGGAAGGCTTCAGGATTCCTAAGACGATCTATATACAGGTGTTGTTTGATGCGCTACCACTCGAGAGGGTACCAACGGGGGCTACAAGGGTGGCCAACAGATGTGCGCTTAAAAATCACTTGTATTTCATGTGTGTGTGACTCCCCGACTGCGGGTTTATTCGTGTAATGACAGATATTTGTAGCTTAAAGACTTCAAAATATGTATCTACCCTTAAAAAAAAAAATACCCCACAAGTCATGCCCTGGAAAGAGCTCTGATATCACTTGCAATATTCCAGATATAATATAATATGCATAACAGAAATATTGAGAAAGCAATAGTGGAACAACAATGATATATCCATAACAATATCATAATAATAGCAGAATAAGACTAGAAAGAACACATTTATTAATGATAGCAATTTTCACTTGCCTCTTCGAGGGGGAAACCTCCAGCAGAGAAGAGCTCTATTAGAATAATATCCATTAAAAACTTCACTCATGCCTCCTACACTTATTTATACTAATTCTACCTTCTAAGAAAACTTCAAGAGGAAGATCTTTCTTGAAGCAGAAGGAGAGAGAGAGAGAGAGAGAGAGAGAGAGAGAGAGAGAGAGATTCTTTTATGCATATTAGTGTTCTATTTAAAATAAATCTCTCTCTCATTTCGTATTTGCAAGTATAAATATTAGTGTTCTATTTATAATGATTTTTGCATTTTTAATGAAATCTGGGTTTGGACTTTAGGGAAATAACCCAAATATTTAAAAATGAAAAAATCATTATAAATAGGTAGTAAGAAAGAATAATTTGGATATAAACATGACCCTTCATACTTGAATCAAAATGTAAAATCCCTTTTGATTTCACTTGGGAATTAATAAACATTTATGCTAAACTTGTGTTAAATTCCTATAAATTTGGGAAGAATCTCCATAATTGTGGTGGGTGGTAATTTTGGGTAGAAATGAAAAATTTACTGTGGAGGAAATTATTTGCCTTGAGACTTATTTCCTTAAATTTTGGGTAAGAAAAGTAAATCAAAGTAAATTTCCTTATTTTCTTGTAAGAGAAAATAATTGCATTTAAATTTTCCAAGTAATAAAACCGTGCAAAGCTATGGAAATATATATATCTATATATTATGATTATTATTATTATCCTTCTGCAAAATGGAGGTTAACATTCCTGGAGAATAAAAGGCCCGAGACCAAAACAAAATATAGTTTAATGCTATTATAATGTCAAAGCACATGAGGAAATGACCCATGATTAAATGTCTTAACCATCTTGTGGTCTTCGAGACATCGGAAGTTTGGGCTTTGGGACTTTGGGATGTTTGGAGTGATGTAAAACACGAGATAAAATGGCCAAAGGCCCGAACATACCTCTTCCTTTTGTGTGTTTTCATAAACATTTAATTATTAATTACCTTATATTATTTTCAAAGCAATTAAATTAGTGTAATTGAATATGATAAACATTTAATGAGATATGTTATATTATAATCTAATATAATGTATTTTATTTATACCACGACATAATACAAGTGGGACCCCTTCGGGACTTCAAGACTCTGGGGCTCCGAGAGGTTTGAGAATGGAGAGTGTGTTGAAGAGCCGAAGGAGTTGACCTGGAAGTTTTTTCTCATTCCAATATTAAATATAATATTGGGTATTTAAGAAACCTCAGCGCAATTTCCAAAGGGGTGTAATATAATATATTATATAATAATAAAATTTTATTATAATATTTGCACGTGGATGAGGCCAATCCCTTTCCATTTTTAAAATTATTATTTAATGTGTAACACATATAAGTGTGGACCCCTTCGGAACTTCGGGACTACGGGAGTTAGGGACTTCAAGACTCTGAGATGTTTGGGGTGATAGAGTGCATGAGCTAAAACGGTTGAAGGCCTGGACCTACCTTCCCCTGTTCCAATGTTTGCATGAACATTAAATATAATTAATTACATTATATTATATTTAATGTAATTAAACCAATGAAATTAATTGTAATAAGCATTTAATGTAATTCATTATATTGTAATCTAATATAATTAAATTATATTTGCATTACAATATAATATAAGTGGGACCCTCTTCGAAACTTCGGCACGAATTCTGGGTATGTGCATAAGAGGATGAAGAGTAAATACACTGAATTCTGGAGATTTACATAGTACTTGCTATTAATGACCCTAAGTATGAGTTAAAATATTTAATTATATTATAATATAATTAATTAAAAAAAAATAGTAATATGATTTGACTATGAGTTAATGTGATGGGGATTTAATATAATAATTAACACTAATCCATCCTGAAATGTTCGATTTCCAAGGAAAAAGGGGAGTAATCCTTGGCTTAACTAGACCGGTAATTTAGGCCAATTAAAAGCGGAATTTACGGGGTTAATTAATTTTAATGAAGATTAATTATCCTTAATAGGGATTAAATAAATTATTAATAAAGAAAGAGCGGGAATTTATTATGATACTGATTAATTAATTCAATAGGCCTATAAGAGATAGACAAGTGCCAACCTCTAGTTGGGAGACTCCTTGTATGATGTGATGATATGGCATGTTAGAGAAAACCCACGTGTCAATGTGGGACTAGACGTGAAATAAGTGCAGGACCATCGTTGATAATAGGCTATGTATTAAGAGTGAACAAAACTAAACCATTAGACTCGAGGGTGGAAACCTCTCCACCCTAGATTATGGATGGAAAAATTCCTCCAGAATTTGAAACTTCAGGAGGTTTTGGGGTTGTATGAAACTGATAGAGGGACGAAGGCCCGAAGCCATGAAATCTCAGTAGGGACATTCCCTGCAACCCCTCCTTAGATGACCATGTCATCAATAGAAGATGATGACTTCAGTCATGTCATATCTACATCAACTGGTACAAAAGAAGTGGAGCCACATGGTGATGGGGTGTCCTTTAACCAATAATGCCCCAAAAAAATTCGGAAAGCCTTAACTTTCAACCCAAAATTTGACTTTGGAAAAAATTATAGTCGTTGGAAAACTTTCGGCGAGTATAAAGCAATGGTTCTCTTATGTCGAGAAATTCAAGGGAGTAGTAGTAAAGATAATAATTTATGCCCCACCCCTTAAAATGATACTTAGGGGGTTGGGTGTGTGACAGAGTTACTTCCAATTCTTTAATATTCTCTTTCAACTGAGCATTTTCTTCCTCTATATTGGAAATTTAGATATCTTGTGCATCCCCTATAACTTTGTGAATGGATAATAATCTAGAAGGTAACCTACTCCTTGTATCAAAGGTGGAGTGTAGCTTCCCACTTTTATTCTTTGTAGTTCTTTCAAAAACCAATTTCTTAGATTCCCTGTCAAAAGAGGTATTTTGTACAACAAAAGTCTCTTCATCGAAAAATGTCTCCTCCTAGACCATGAGTGCAGAAATATGATGTACATTTCCTATAGTAGGTACTTCTACATATGGGAAGTTCATATTTTTGATATCCACATCTAAGTCCATGTTATCCAACATTAAATTATTTTTTGGTGCATGTGTTTTTCCTCCCTCTTGTTGTGAATTAGTTCTTTTCTTTTAATTTTTAGCTTCTGGGGATTCTCCAAGTTCCCTTGAGGAGGGTTTCTTTCTTCATCACCCCCTGAATTATTATTCGGTATTTTCCTTTGTTGTGATGCCCTAGGATGTGGATTTTTCTTTGGTAGAGCACTTATTAGAGAAACAAATAGTGACTGAGTATTGTTTTCATTTGAAGGCTTACCTCTTTCCTTATGATTCTTTATGGTACTTATGACAGTTTCTATATCACCGAAGTATCTTTCAGCTTTTTTATTATTAGGGTTATGGCTATCATTATCCTATTCTCTGTTTACAGCTGAATTTATGAGTGAAGGGTTGATCCCAACTGAAATCAAAATATTGTAAAAAAGATTACTAGGGTCAAAACCCTTGATTTCCACTGCATATATCAAGTTGGAATGGTCAAAATGGGTAGCATACTTGTCAATATTGGAAATTCCTTTGAGAATAATTTCACCGACTTTCCATGGAAGAGGTATGAATTGCTTTTTTATTTCTCAGAAAATGTGTGAAACCAAAGTTTCAATAATGAACAACATATCATATATATAATATGGCATAAATATGGGTTTTTTGTTAGAACAAAAAACCTTGATGATATTGTAATCCACCATTTTTTCCAGAATTCCTTTCCTTTTAGAAAAGTTGACACTTCCAATGAAAGTCGAGAAGTGTCTTCACCAAATAATAACTTTTTTAATTTAGACAAAAAATCATTGTATACTTCATAGAAATGATGGTCGACCCTCTGCCTCCATAAAGCTTGATACCACATGGTCAAAAGGTCCACCTTTACTTTCACTCTTCTAGCAATGTTTAAACCCTCAAAATTATGACAATATGTGATTGTTAGGTAGCTAGAGAGGTAGTAGTGGGGGCCCATAGGGCTCATAGTGATAATAGTGGAGGTCATTCAATGTAAGGTGGACTAGGTCCATTATATTATTAAATAAGGCCCACTATGGTAGTTACATATAATAAATGGGTAGTTAGATATAATAAATGTAAGAGGACTTCTTAGAAGGTTCTACTTCTATAAGATTCCTCCTCTAGAATGTTCTTAGGTGATGGTAGCACTATATAAAGAGGTTCAATAAATGTAATGGGACATGAGGAGAATTATTGTATTTGAGGCGGTAGCTCAATAGGAGGATGCCCCCTCGAAGAGGCAAGTGAACAAGAGAGGATCCCTTCCATAATAGGATCCATTGTATGGTGTTTCCCTACCCTAAGGGTTTGATATAATAAAGTGGTGTTTTTGTATGTTGTTATTATATATCTATTGTGGTTCTTTTGTATTCAGGTCTTTGGTTCTTAACCAGTGGTATCAAATAACTTTCCTTGGCAAACATTGTGGGAAAATATTTTTTATTTTTGTAGATTTTGTTTTTCGGAGAAGAAAAAAGAGGGCCACGACATTCAAGAAAATTTTGGTATATTTATGTGAAAAATTTGCAGAAACAGGTTGTATATCTGAGTTTCTCTAAGAAAAACACCCAAGTTGAAAAAAACAATCATCTAAAACGGAGTCCAGGAAGTCAAGATATTGAAGTTTTAAAATCTGCAAATTTTCAGGGTTTTTTACGCGGACAACAACATGATATTTTTTTTATTTATGTAGCAAATGGAGGCTGAATTTTCCCAAACCAAATTACAGATCTGAGTTCCTCTCAAAATTTCACCCAATTTCAAAAAAAAAAATCAACTGAAACGAAGTCCGGGAAGTGAAGTTATGAAAATTTTAAATTCAACAGTTGTTTTAGGGTTTTTCAGAAAAAACCATGATTTTCTGTTAAAACTTATTGTTTTATTTTTTTATTTTTTTCAGGACGGCTATGGGAACAATGATTTCATAGGGTGCTCAGATGGTTATTTCCTCTCAAACCCTTAAATAAATTCTACAAATTACTGAAGCATTCAAATCCCAATTGTATGACACATTGGATGTTAGATTGCATGACCTTGCAGATGACCTCAATGATAGTTTTTGTAGTATTCAAGATTCATTGGATCGCATGCAGGAGAGATTTTTTATGGCAGACATCAGAGTTGAATATAATCAAGAAATATATGCTTGACATGATTTTGAAGCCGATTTTGATGATTGGTATATGGATAGTTGTCATTTCTAGGATGACAACCACTTTCATATTTTATTTGATGACTCTAATCCACCTTCTGTAGAGAGCATCAATGTGACAAATATCATATTATAGAAGAGATCATCTCCTGTTCACTTGTCTCTTCGAGGGGGAATCCTCCTATTGAGCTACTGCTCCAAATAAAATAATTCTCTTCATGTCCCATTACATTGCTTGAACCTCTTTATATAGTGATGCCATCACCTAAGAATATTCTAGAGGAGGAATCTTCTAGAAGTAGAACCTTCTAAGAAGTCCTCTTACATTTATTATATCTAACTACTAATTTATTACATCTAACTACCATAATGGGCCTTATGTAATAATATAATGGACCTAATCCACCTTACATTGAATGACCTCCACTATTATCACTATGGGCCCTCTGGGCCCCCACTAATACCTCTCTAGCTACCTAACATTTCATCCCCCTTATAAAAGTGTTGTTCTCAACGCTTGATGTACAACCATATACCAGGGTCCCATGGATAATTGTGGACCGTAATGTTGAAGAAGTCTAGAGAACCAAGGTCCCATGTAGAAAGGAAAGCCACCATGTTGAAGTAGTCCAACCACCATTGTAAGCTTGAGTCTCATGTCCAAGTGCTCATGTGAACTCTCCGTGGAAGATTTTGAAACCCAATAACCAACTCAAAATGATGCTCCAAGGACTGACACCTGTCATGTGGATCCAAATAAGAAGATCCATACACATAGTGGAAAAGGGTCATAGCAGAATCTGTAAGGAATAATCCCACTGTAGAATATGCAGGATGGACACTGGTAATAATCATTGGCTCTCAATTTGTCACATTGATGTTCTCTACAGAAGGTGGATTAGAGTCATCAAATAAAATATGAAAATGGTTGTCATCTTAGAAATGACAACTATCCATATACCAATCATCACAATTGGCTTCAAAATCATACCAAGCATATATTTCTTGATTATATTCATCACTGATGTCCGCCATAAGAAATCTCTCCTGCATGTTATCCAATGAATCTTGAATACTACAAAAACTATCATTGAGGCCATCTGCAAGGTCATGCAATCTAGCATTCAATGTGTCATACAATTGGGATTTGAATGATTCAGCAATTTGTATAATTTCTTTGAGGTTTTGAGAGGAAATATCCATCTGATCACCCTATGAACTCTTCGGTCCCACAACCTTCAAAAAAATAGAACAATAAGTTACAATAGAAAATCGCGGCTTTTTTCTAGAAAAACCCTTAAAAACTGTTGAATTTAAAATACTCATAACTTCACTTCTCGATCTTCATTTTGGATGATTGTTTTTTTTTATATTGGGTGAAATTGTGAGAAGAACTCAGATCTGTAATTTGTTTGAGCAAATTCAGCCTCCAGATGCTACAGAAATTAAAAAAAAAATTGTGTCTTCGTCCGTGGAAAAAACCCTGAAAAATTGCAGATTTTAAAACTTCAATATCTTGACTTCCTGGACTCCATTTCGGATGATTTTGTTTTGTAACTTGGGTGTTTTTTTTAGAGGAACTCATATCTTCAACCTGTTTCTACAATTTTTTCACAGAAATATACCGAAAATTTATGGAATGTCACGACCCTCTTTTTTTTCTTCTCCGAAAAAAAAATCTGCAAAAATAAAAACTATTTTCCCACAATGTCTACCAAGGAAAGTGCTCTGATACCACTTGTTAAGAACCTGAATATATCTTAAAATATAATCACCAAAAATAATGAATACACAATAGATCCACAAAGCAAGATAGAAGAAACTACACTTTATTATTACCAAACCCTTGAGGTAGGGCACACCATACAATGGATCTTATTATGGAAGGGATCCTCTCTTGTTCACTCTCCTCTTCAAGGGGGAATCCTCCTATTGAGATACCACTCCAAATACAAGAATTATCTTCATGTCCCATTACATTGCTTGAACCTTTTTATATAGTGCTACCATCACCTAGGAACATTCTAGCAGAGGAATCTTCTAGAAGTAGAACCTTCTAAGAAGTTCTCTTACATTTATTATATCAAACTACCCATTTATTATATCTAACTACCATAGTGGGCCTTATTTAATAATATAGTGGACCTAGTCCACCTTACATTGAATGGCCTCCACTATTATCACTATGGGCCCTCTGGGCCCCCGCTACTACCTCTCTAGCTACCTAACAATGATAACATATTAAAAAAAAGATGGCATATAAAACTTCTTATCAATCTTGAAATTTGTCAGTTGTGTAGTAATTTGAAACAATCTTCTCCCAGTTGAAGATTTAATTTTTGTGAAATGTGAAATGTAGTATATACAATGCCAATCGAGGAATGGTTTCCGTAGAATCTTGGCCAACAATTCGAGTAAATAAATTGGCAATTTATTTATAAGAACTTTTCAAAGAACTTACTTGAATATAGATATATCTTTTGGCATTGATGTAGGGTCATGTAAATATTCTTGAAGAAGTTCGATTCCATTATTTTTTCTTTTTAGAAAATTTCTAGCTTCCTCCCCTTTGTAAACTAGGTTCGGCTCTGGAAATTTCAACATTTTCCTAAATATTGACGAAGACAAAAAAATAGGAGAAATACTCTTTAATGCGATGACCCTTTTGTTTTGAATAAACTTGTTGATGCACCAGGCAATGATATCCTTTCATTCAAATACTTTTGTGATGCAACCTACGAGAACTATCTATGAAGTCCACACTTTGTTGTTTTCTTTACTAAGCAGACTTGAATAGTACCAATATGATCGGGACCAGTGATAGTTTGGTGTTCTTTGGTGAAGAGGTTCGAGGTGTTGATGAATGCAGCTATGTGAGACATTATCCATCTTACAAACCTATGATATGTGGATCATTGCAACTATGTGAGTCTTTATCTCAGGTTACAAACCTAAGATAAATCCCTTTAGAAGGGTTTGTGGTTCCTTCCTAAGACAGAGATAGGAACATAGAGATGACCTCCTCCATTCAAAGAGTTGAGAATAACTCCAAATGATTATCTAGTGGGAAAGTAAATCTATTGAGTTAAGACGTGTCTGTGGTTGAGCACAAGGTGAACGTGTGAAATCCCAAAGTGTTGGGTGTATCGTCATGTGAACAGAAATGAAGATGATGTATTAGCCTCCTCTGAGAAACAGAGTTAACGAGAAGACTCCAGATGATTATCTCGTGTCAGGTGGTGGGAAATACGATCTGTAGAGTGGACGTGTCTATGGATGAGCATAGGTGAATGTGTGAAGATCTGGTTCTTCTATGTAATGTAGTGAACCAGAGATATGACATCCCTATGGATGTGCCCCTAGTGGATGAGAACTAGTGGGTGTATCATATCCTTTTCTATATATATTTTAAAGATTCATACCTACCTATAACCCTAATTGTTATGTAAAGGGTACAGGTTGGCCCCACCTGTTAGCACTAGGAGTCACCTTCAGATTGCATGGAAGGCAAGCCCAGTACCCATCAAGTTATATGTGAATGATAGAGTATTTTAACGGGTCAAATGGAAAAGGACTCAAATGGTAATGTTCTAACTCAGACAACAGGGCTAGCATGCACCAACAATTAAGGTCTTGGCTAACTTCTATCAGTAGTTTGGGAGTAATTATGAATAGAGGGAAGACTTGAGTGAGAGGAGTGTAGGGACTGTTGCAAACATCAGGTCTACAAAATTCTAAGGAAGAAAGTCTCTAATCACAAGATCTTCTTGACATCAGAAACTAAGAAAGCTAAATAAACATCATGATAATATAATGATCAAACATCCACCATCACATCACCACAATAATTCATGTGAATCCTTCAAATCATGAACATTTAGCAACAGAAGCAAATAGACTGGAAAGGAAGTTGATTTCTATTAGCCAAAAAGTCTTAAGTCCAGTACATCACTAGATCATAGTCACTTCATAAAAATATTACAAAATAAAGGGATCCTTGCTCAACCATCTGAACCTACTAAAGAAATTGATCTATCTATTTATAACAAGAAAGGGAGGCAACAGTTGGAGGTACGAGCTGGCCTGTTTCTCTTGAAAATATCTAAGCATTTATTTGTTCTAACAACTAGAATAACAACCTATGCTATAAAATAGGGAAATGTTGGTGACTAATCCAATCATGCTTCTAATTGCTTTGATCCACTTTTGCTGCTCAGCTCCTATTTTTCCATGTGTCCCTTTGGAGCCTGTAGTTGTCTTCAAAATGCCAACTGCTACTTCTATAACTTTATCCATTATCAACTTATACAAAAAGATCTTGGCCTATTCCTCCTAGATTTCTAGTGTTTGCTGGCAATTTCCTTGGGTAGCAACTCTGGGTAGCGCATCGTAAAACAGAATAAGGAGAGAAGGAAACGCCTGTAGGTAGCACCACGGTGTTGCATATATGCGCCAACATTGGTCCTCTGTTGAAATATCAGGTAGTGCCTATGTGTTGCACCTGTAAAATATTCGGTAGCACCCCTGTGTCTTGCACCTGTGTGTAAAAATGTTCCCTGCCAAATATTACGTAGCGCCTGTGGGTAGCACCACTATGTCGCACCCTTATGTTGACTCTGTTCTCTGTGGAATATTGTGTAGCACCTTTACATAGTGTCACTTACGCTGCGTCTGCATACAAGTTTGAGTAGCATTGCCAAAATGCAATGCCTTTCAATCTTGAATATGTACAGAGAAGTGTGTGTCCTTTCATGATGATAGAATCATTTTACTTAGGCGCCTTGACCATACCATAGGTAATTCCTTTTACCACTGAGTGAATATATCACTTAGAAAAACTCAAAATCCATATAACTAAACGCCTAGAAGCCTGTATAGATGGCACAACTAGTATGTGGATATCAGTTAACTCTCCCAAAAAGAAACAATTTTAAAAAATGGCGCTTACCATTACCAGCTATTTTTTTATTTTAACACTTAGCCTCGCACTCTTTCTAGTAGAAAAGGGATCTTCAATTGGCACAACATACTTTTTTTTCCTAGCATTGAGTGGCTTATTCTATGTAGTTGTGCTCTCCTTAGTTGTCGGTTTATCATCCTCAATTGTAGCTTCAACCAACACCTGTAAATTCCTTTGGGCTACCTCATCTCAAAATTGTTTTAGCTCTGCCTTTAACTTCCTGTTATAAGACTGAAAGACCTTGTTCTGTCTGTAAAGATTCTTTAGTTGTTTATGGAGAGGGAGATCCTTTCTCACTGCAAACCTTTCCAAGTCAAGGGTATGATTGTAGCCAACCATGAGCTCTTCCATCTGAGCCAAGTGGACCTTATCTTCTTCTTTAAAATGAGCTATTTATTTCCTTTCATCTCTGAGCTTCTTGATAATACTTTTGTAGGTCTGACTGTCAGGAGGGACAGTGGCATGCTCAGTCTTAATAGGTTTTTCCTCAGACTCTTCTTCCTCCTGCATGGGAAGTTTTTTGTCCACCTCATCAGGTTTCTCAGTGGCCTTACTTTTACCCTTCTTTCTCTGGAGAGTGGTTTCTTCATTTCTTGCCAGAGGTTCCTCGAAGTGTTCCACAAGGGTTTCCTCCTTTCTCTCCAAAGGTCTTTTATTACCTTTACATTTCTGTACAAGGGATTCTTGTTTTTCTTTCGACAGTCTTCTCAATGCCTTTCTCAAAGGTCTTATCTCTCTTCTCCAAAGGTCCTTTAGCAAATTTCCCCTTCTTCTTTTGTACAAGGGTTTCTAATTTCTCCTCTACAGGCTTTTCAATATTTTCCCCCTTCTTCCTTTGAATAGGGATCTCTGGTAAGGACTACTCTCTATAATCCTCCTTAGGAATTGATGACCTTGTGAAGGGTCTTTTACCTTTGATTTTGACTACTGGAGGAGAAGGACAAAACAAAATCTTCTTCCCTCTCTTAGATGTAACTTTGGTAGAAGGAGGCACGTCTTCTAACCTCGGTGGAGGAGGTGGTGAGAAATCTCTGTGTGGAGAAGGACAAACTTCCTGCTTAGCTTCAATGACTTGCTTGTTTACTTCTAACACTTAAACAGGGGCTCTACCCTCTCTCTTCCTACTAGTCCCTACTTTGCTAGCACTGGTAGGTGATAAAGAAATTTCCCTCTGTGATTGAGGAGTGGGTGCTAGATCCAACTTAAAATGAGAGGTAACCACAAAGTGCTCCCATGAAATATCTTTCTTTCCCAATTCCTCAGATACTAGCATTCTGATTAATCCATAGTGGAAAAGGATAGAATCCACATCTTTAGATTTGGCATGTATCATGTTTGACATCTTACCTATACTCCTCAATAAGTAATAAGGAATATTCATCTCAGCCTTACCAATAAAATGTAGCAATAATCTTATATGGTACTGGTATAATGTGTTGAATCTCCTTTCACAAGTAAAATATCTCTGTATGATCTTCAGTAGTCTATCAAAATGTTCAACCAATTGGCTCCTTGGCATACTTTTGGATAGGTCATTGGCTTGATATTCAAGTTTAAAGAGATCCTTTGCATAAGCTGAACTCAAAGCCATGGCTTTGAACCACCTTTCACCTATAATGGGGATCCATGTTGCGGCTGAGATGGAGTCTTTAGTCACTTCGAACTCCAAATCCCCAACCTTAGTTTTCTTACCATCAAAATGCGATGCAAACTATCTTGCTACCTCTAGATGGCCTCTCTGCATGTTCTGACAGAAGAAGAAACACCCTACTCTTTGAAAGGCCTCTCTTGCCATGGGTTCTGTGTTAAAATAAGCATGTCCACTGGTTCTGTCCTAACTATCTTGCCTCCTTTATGTGCTTTCTTCGTTTTAGGGATCGCCATGACTCAGAATGAGGGATTTGTAACGGTTTGGTAATGCTTAGGAGACTCTGAATGGGATTTCAAGTATGCAAGGATGACCCTATACAACTGAGTAAAACGTTTAATTTTGAGATGAAAAGAGGCAGGGGAAGCAACAAGAGGTTAAGAAATGCCTCTGGGTAGCGTAATGCATACGCAGAGGATAGACTAGTCTAAATCCTGAAACTTCAAGGGCTAAGGTAGACAAGAGAGATCTTACTCACATATGGGCCATGAGGTTTACAGGTTTGAAAAATAGAGGAGATGAGGCTATCATACAAAGATGAATTTTTACTGTTGTGTAAACTCAGCAAAACAATAACCTTATCACAAACTTCCTGTGAGGATTAATACACAGAGGAGGTAACAGTGGATACCTACATAGTAGACACCTGTTGATCTCTTCAACAAAATCATAGGATGAAAATGAGGAAACTTCAGACCTAGAATCCTGCACATTAGTAAGATTTGGTTGACATGTGGTCACCTGATTAGAACTGGAGAATTCACGCAGCGCAACATTGTTGAGTTTTCAAAATTAGAAACCGTTATCAAGAAACATAAATGCAAGATCTTTTGAAGGCACTTTAACCAACTTCTGGCACTAAAAACAAGGGATATGGTATCGGTCATGGAAATCATGACTTGGGGTGGCGGTATGATAAATGTGATGGGCAATACGAAACTGCATGATGAGTAGGCAGCCCTTCCAATTCAAAAAATATGATTAGATAGGTAAGCGAGGACAATGAGGCATTCTTGTGAGGTCATGAGTGAGGAGAGAGAGGTGTCACATCAGCTTGATCGTGGGAGGTATCGACCTAGGGGAAAATCATGAAAAGGATCAAAAAGAATAAACCATGAGCTAAAAGGGTTCAAGGATCAAAAATCAAAATTAGGATCAAAACATGAGCTATGACTCAAAAGTTTAGTCATCCAAGGGGTCCTATCAAACATAACTTTAAAGGGATGAAAAAAAAAATTAAAATCTAAGGCTTTAAAAAAGATAAAAACAAACTAAAAAACCCAAGGCAATCTAGTGTGATAACATTAGATCCAGAGGGGATGGCATGCCCCCTGCGGGTGGTCAAGAATGAGTAGATTCAGTGCCTTATCCTAGGGCTATGGAGTCAATTATTGAAACAAAAAATAAAAAGAGAATGATATTTACAATGACATGAAGAGCCACTCAAGGCTCAAGCAGAGTACTTTTTCAGAAAACGCCCATTGGCAGGGCCACCAAAAACCTCTTCATTCTCCATATTCTGCAGCTTGAAAGTGTTATTAGAGAACACCTCCGAGATTTTGAAAGGGTCGACCCATAAAGATTCAAATTTACCATGCTTGCCTTTATATTGTCTCGGTGCATCCCACTTGAGCACCAGATTGCCCAGTTGAAAATCCTCTTTGTTCACCTTCTTGCCGAATGCCTGCTTGATCTTTAGTTGATGATCATATGCCTTATCTACAAGTTGTTCCCAAGTCTGCTGCACTTCAACCAACTTTTGAATCCTCCTAATCATATGATCTGGCTCCCCATGATAATCCTAGAAGAATTTCGCCACAGGTAATGCAAGTTGAGAAGGAAAAACTGCCTCAACTCCATATACCAGATGGAAAGGGGAAAGTCCCAAGGATCTTTTCACTGTCACTCTGTCATCCCATAGAGAAATTTTGAGTTTCAAATCCCATGCCTTTTTTTTATCATCTAACAACTTTTTAATAATCTTTATAAGGATTCTGCAAGCCCATTTCCCTGCGGATAATAAGGGGTGGAATGAATCAAAGTGATCCCAAACTATTCACAGAACTGAATTAATGGTTTAGCCTTGAATGATGAAGCATTATCAATGACGATTCTGTTAGGACACCCAAACCTTGCTATGATGTCTTTTAGGAAACCAATGATCACTTTATGTGAAGCATTCCTTGTGGGAATAGATTCGATCCATTTAGTAAAGTAATCAAAAGCAATCAAGATCCATCTATGTTGGCCACTAGAAGCAGGATGGATTTCCCCGATAAAATCCAGGCCCCACTACTGGAATGGTCCTGAGGCTGCCACATGCTTCAATGGCAAAGACTTAATATATTGTTTTCCGAAAAACTTCTGACATTTAACATAGGCCCTGATCTTAGCACAAACATTCGTGAACAAAATGGGCCAGAAGTACCCAGCTCTGAGGATCTTGTATGTCGTGGTTCTCCAATAATGATGCTCCCCACATAAACTATCATGAAAATAAGACATAATCTTTTGGGCTTCTTGGGGATCTAGGCATCTCAAAATCACTCCTAATGGATCCTTCCAATACAAAATTTTATCAACAAAGCAGTACTTTATTGATTTGAGTTTTAAGGCCCTCACCTTGTTTCTTTCCATACCACTTGCGGGCTGTAAAGTTTGCAGAAAAAATATAATGTCCCTGTACCAGCTGCAATCTTCCAATGTAGAAATGACTTGAGGGCATTTATCATTCATCCCAGCATGCCAATTTTCTAAACATGAGTGAATGAAATTCACCCCCAGTGTTGAGCAATTTGATTCAGCCAAGAGCTTGTCCAAACCCTGGCCTTTAACTAATTTTTTGGGCCTAATCTCCAAATCAAATTCAAGTAGTTTAGCAATCCACTTGCTACATTTTCCGTCAATATCAGGCTAAATAAAAATCTCTTTTACAACAACTGATGGAACATAAGAAATAACTCTTGAATGCAGCACATAAACTCTGAAAGACTTAAGATATTTAACCAATGCATAGGCTTGCTTGTCCATAATGTCATACTTTAGTTCTCCATATCTTAATGCCCTACTAAAAAAGTAAATGGGTTGTTCTAAGCCTTCAACGTTCTTCTGCAATAGGACTGTTGCTACTGTATCAAAAGAGGCAAAAGAAAAAATAAGAAAGTCCTTGGAGTAGTCGGGGCTGACAAGAATCGGGGATTATGTCAAGCCTTTCTTTATTTGATCAAAAGAATCACAGGCCTCAACAGTCCATTTGATTTCACTATCCTTCCTTATCATGGCTATGATATACTTAACTAACTCAGCAAAATTTGACACAAATCTTCTCAAAAAGTTGATTTTTCCCAGAAAAATATTGTACCTATTTTTTTATATCTAGGGAGTGACAAAGTTTGTATAGACTCAACCCTGATGGAATCAATCCTTACTCCTTCAACTGACACGATATGCCCCAATAATTTTCCTTCTTTCATAGAAAACAATTATTTTTTCAGATTCAAAGAGAGGCCAAATTTTTTGCATTTCAAGAAAACCTTTCTTAAATGATCACAGTGTTCCTTGTCAGATTGAGAATACATAGTTATGTCGTCCAAATAGATAACAACAAACTTATCCTTTTATCCAATAATGTTATGTCCATAGCTCACTGAAAAGTTGCTCCTGCGTTCATCAAACCAAAGGGAATCTTCACGTACATAAATGTCCCCCAGGGAGTGGTGAACTCTGTCTTCTCCATGTCTTCTAGAAAAATAGATAACTGATTGTATCCAGAGAATCCATCAACCATAGACATCATGGCTGCTCCTATCACCTTCTATAATATGTGCTCCATAATGGGTAAAGGATAATTATCCTTTTTTGAGTTTCTGTTCAAATTTCAGAAATCGAGACAAAGTCTGATTTCCTCATTCTTTTTTCTTACTAGGACCAAATTGGCTACCCATTCGGAATACCTCAAAGGAATGATAATTTTTGCATCTAAAAACTTCTTAACTTCTTTATCCATGACAGGCAACAATATAGGATTGATTTGCCTCAAATTTTGTTTGAAAGGTTTGGTGTTTTCTTTTAATGGGATCTTATGCTCTATTATGCTTGTGTCATAAGTTATGAGATCTTCATAAGTCCAAGAAAATACATCAACAAATTCTTTCAAAAACTTAGTGTATTCTTCCCTCTTCTTTTCTGATAGGCTGATTGATAGTTTGACGTATTTTGGATCCTTTTCAGTGCCCACATTGCACTCAATGATATCAGCATCATCAGTGGATACCTTCCCTTTCAATGCCACATCATTCCCATCAAATAATCTTTCCAAAGGAGCTAGTCCCTTTGGTATATGATTTCTAGGCAGCTGCACAATATGATGATTAGAAATTTTATTGAGGAAAACATCAGCATGAGGAGTGATTTATGGATCATGATCCTGATCAATGTGCAATGCAGAAAATTCATCTACAGTCTCAAGAAAAGTTTTAAGTTATAAATCATCTTTGAACACCTTCCAATATTTTACATTGTCCAGTATAGGAGGCTTGTATTTGACTTCTACATCATACTTGATTTTTGGAGGTATGGGAATTCTGAAGTTTCTTGCTGATACAGCCAAAGAATCATCCACAATATTCTCTTCTCTAGGAATGAATGATATATTAAAAGAAGAGAAAAAGCTGTCCACTAAATCCCATATTTCATTTATGTAAGATTTAAGCCTAGGATGCTTTGTTTGATAAATATTTTTAATCTGATAGACTATCAATTTATCATCCCCAAATATCAACAGATCCTCTATCCCCATGTCTTTTGTTTCCCTCAAACCCAAGACAAGAGCCTCATACTTTGCCACATTATTAGTAGTCGCAAATTCTAGTTTATATGACAAAGATATAGTTTCTTGAGTTGGTGAGACAAAGATCACCCCAGCACCAACAACTTCCTTGGAAGAGGCTCCATCAAAGAACATCTTCCAGACAGAAGTGGTTAGAGGAGGCTCTTCAGAAAAGTTCATGGACTTTTTTCTGATTTCTAAAGGGGCTTCTGGGGCATCAGTGAGCTGCAAAATACTAGATCCCAGATCTGTATCAAAAGAAAAAACAGGGTGATTGGTGGGGTTTGCTTCATCACTAATGATGTAAGACAATTGAGCTTCCCTGTAAAATATTCTATGCTCTCCCCCCAAAAAAGGAATAGTATCATAAGAGAGATCCATCTGCAAGGTTCTCCCAAGTCTTTTTATCCAGGATCTTGATAAGAGCATACCAAACTTGGGGGGAACATCAGAAACTACGATATCCATAAGTATACACTTCATGGGAAGCTGAAATAAGGTCACCAGCATATCCTTAATGACTCCAAGACATTTGACTTTTCTGGAGTCAAAAGAATACAAATCATGATAGGTCTTTGTGACTTCTAACCCAAGTTCATCTGTAACTTATTTTGGCATAAGATTGTGGGATGCCCCTGAATCCATGAGACAATTGTGTAGCACCTTATCATGTATATTAAGTGAAGTATAAAAAGGTGGGGATGAGTCATCTCTGTCTTCTATCAAAGGACCTAAAATCACTACTGGTTTTTCATCTTGCAGATTTATGGAATCAGTGGCATTTGGAGATGATTCTGGCTGTAAAATTTTGGATAAATATTTTTTTAAATCCTTATTTTTTATCAATTCCAAAAAAGGTACAGGGATCTTTATTTTCTGGATCTCATTCTCAAAACTGGAGGAAGGGGAAAGCTTCAAGATCTCTTTGGTTTCAGGAGGAGGATCCCTGATCAGAACTTGTGGGTTTTGAGAGTCTTTTTCATTGTTGCTCACTGTCACAGCCTTGGTAGGATCTTCTTTATGAACATGTTGATTAGGGGCTTCAGTTTTTTCTGCATTCTTCTTAGATCTCAAATTATATCTACCAAGATTCTCCTTTTCTTTCTCCCCCTTGCTTAACTCATTAATTTGAATATCCATTAAAGATTGCTCATAAGAGGATTGAGTCAAGTGTGGGGATGGGGAAGTATCACCTAAACAATGAATCTTAGGATCAACTTCAACCTCCTCTTCTTCTTCATCTGCCACTAAATTATTTTGCAAAGGATCTTGTACCCTCTGATCATCTCTCTCTATTTCTGGGAAGGATTTGGGGAGCATTGTTGGGTCTTCTGAAATTACCTTTGTTTTCAATCTTTTGATCATTTATATATGGTTGCCTTCCTTCTAATTTTAATTTCTCAATTTCAATGGAGAGAGATTTTACTAATTTGGTTAGCTCATCTACTTTAGAATGGACAACAGAGGAATCATAAGTTGAAGCTTCAACTTTGTTTTTTCTCCTATCCCTATCGGATTTTCCCCTGAGTTTATCTCATGCCACTATGTTGGATTCTACCTCTAAGGCAACATATTGCATATGAACCAATGAAGGTGACCTTATTTCTCTCAAAAGGAGGCAGAATTCAGAATCAAAAGCACTAGCATAAGTGATTTTTTCCATGCTTTCAATGGGTTTGATCTCATAAGGGATTTTCTTGTACATTTTGTTAAATCTTTTAGAAAAGTTAGAGACAGACTCTCCTTCTTTCATTTTCAAATATCCAAATTCAGTGATGTAGTACAAAAAATCCTTTTTGTCACCCTAATGCCTCAATAAGGCCTCATCCAATGCCTCAATAAGGCCTCATCCAATGCCTCAATACCAGTAATGGATCCAGGGGCCAGACCCCTAAACCACTTCCTAGCCTCACCAAACATGCTTTGGATGAAAACCCTCATCCAAACATCTTCATTTTCAATATTTTGGTTATCCGCATAGTTGTAGAAAGCAGCAAGATGTTCCTCAGTTGTTACATCTTCTTCTCCCGTAAACTTAGGCATGTATTTCAAATAATCTCAAGGGGGAAGAGAATTCAGTGGATGAGGTAAAATTAGAGGAGAATATCATACAACCACTATGGCATCCATCCTATTAGCAGGGGGGTTAACAACTGCCATTTGATTTTGGAATCTTGGTGAATAAGAAGGAGAAGGAGACTTCATTGTATGTATAGTAGGAGGGGAATGAACTAATTAAGGGGGGGTTTCAGTTTTCACAATAGGAGGCTGAGGTTTTGAAGAGGATGGTAAGGTCTAGGAGGGATATGAAGTTCCTACTTCTTTGGCAGCAAAAGTTTTAATACAAAGAGGTGTAGCAAAACCTAAAGTAGGAAAATCTTCAAAACTATCAAGACTGAAACACTTTTCAATATCAGTGGAAGAAAATTTATCAATGTTTTCCTTTTTCAATTCAGTCTCAAAGGAAGAGTATTCAACAAGAAACTCTTCAAAATAAATCTTTTTAGATACTTTAGCAGAAGATAAAGGAATCTTACTTGATAAAACAACTGGAGTATCAAGAGAAGAATCAGGCAACTCACCTGAAGCACTTGTAGCAACAACAGAAAAAAAAATTTGGGAAGCTTTTCCATTCTTGATTATCTTCTATGGGTCAGCCTCGGGTGGTACCAAAGGTAGCTATGGATTTGATCTTATGTGTCTGCCTTTAGGTGCCAGATATGAAACAATGGAGTCGCCAAGTGCAGTCTACAATCTTCGAAGCACAAAGTTCTAATGCACCTTTAGAACTAGAATATTGTGTTATTTTATTCCTAGCGAAAAGTCTTCAAATCGTTCCCCGGAAACAACACCAAGAATGTTAGCACTAGGAGTCACCTTCATATTGCATGGAAGGAAAGCCCAATACCCATCAAGTTATATGTGAATGATAGAGTGTTTTAACGGGTCAAATGGAAAAGGACTCAAATGGTAATGTTCTAACTCTGATAACAGGGCTAGGATGCACCAACAATTAAGGTCTTGGCTAACTTCTATTAGTAGTTTGGGAGTAAGTATGAATAGAGGGAAGACTTGAGTGAGAGGAGTGTAGGGACTCCTACAAAAATCAAGTCTACAAAAGTCTAAGGAAGAAAGTTTCTAATCACAAGATATTCTTGACATCAGAAACTAAGAAAGCTAAATAAACATCATGATAATATAATGATCAAACATCCACCATCACATCACCACAATAATTCATGTGAATCCTTCAAAGTATGAGCATTTAGCAACAAAAGAAAATAGACTGGAAAGGAAGTTGATTTCTATTAGCCAAAAAGTCTTAAGTCCAGTACATCACTAGATCATAGTCACTTCATCAAAATATTACAAAATAAAGGGAGCCTTGCTCAACCATCTGAACCTACTAAATAAATTGATCTATCTATTTATAAAAAGAAAGGGAGGAAACAGCTCGTGGTACGAGCTGGCCTGTTTCCCTTGAAAATATATAAACATTTATTTGTTCTAACAACTAGAATAACAACCTATGCTATAAAACAGGGAAATGTTGGTGACTAATCCAATCATGCTTCTAACTGCTTTGATCCTCTTTTGTTTCTCAACTCATGTTTTTCCATGTGTCCTTTTGGAGCCTGTAGTTGTCTTCAAAATGCGAGCTTCTACTTCTGTAACTTTCTCCATTATCAACTTATCCAAAAAGTTGTTTGCCTAGTCCTCCTAGATTCCTGGTGTTTGCTAGCAATTTCCTTGGGTAGCAACTCTGGGTAGCGCATCATAAAATAGAATAAGGATAGAAGGAAGCACCTATAGGTAGTGCCATGGTGCTGCATATATGCATCAACATTGGTCCTCTATTGAAATATTAGGTAGCGCCTGTGGGTTGCACCTGTAAAATATTCGGTAGCTCCCCTATGTGTTGAGCCTGTGTGTAAAAATGATTCCTGCCAAATATCACGTAGAGCCTATGGGTAGTGCAATTGTTTCACACCCTTATGTTGATTATTTTCTCTGTGGAATATTGCACAACACCTTTACGTAGTGTCACTTACGCTGCGTCTGCATACAAGTCTGAGTAGCATTACCAAAACGCAGGGCCTTTCAATCTTGAATATGCACAGAGCAGTGTGTGTCCTTTCATGATGACAGAACCATTTTACTTAGGTGCCTTGACCATACCATAGGTAATTCCTTTTACCACTGGGTGAAGCTATCACTTAGCAAAACTCAAAATCCATATAGCTAAACTCCTAAAAGCCTGTATAGATGGCACAACTAGTATGTGCATATCAGTTAACTCTCCCAAAAAGAAACAATTCTAAAAAATGGGGCTTACCATTACCATTTATTTTGTCATTTTAACACTTAGCCTCACACTCTTTCTGGTAGAAAGAGGATCTTCAATTGGCACAACAGACTTATTTTTCCTAGCATTGACTGACTTCTTCTGTGTAGATGTGCTCTCCTTAGTTGTTGGTTTATCATCCTCAATGGTAGCTTCAACCAACACCTATAAATTCCTTTGGGCTACCTCATCTCGAAAGTGTTTTAACTATGCGTTTAACTTCCTGTTCTGAGATTGAAAGTCCATGTTCTGTCTATATATATTCTTTAGTTGTTTATGGAGAGGGAGAGACTTTCTCGTTGCAAACCTTGCCAAGTCAAGGGTATGATTGTAGCCAACCATGAGTGCTTCCATCTAAGCCAAGTGGACTTTTTCTTATGCTTTAAGATGAGCTATTTATTTCCTTCCATCTCTGAGCTGCTTGATAAGTCTTTTGTAGGTCTGACTATCAGGAGGGACAGTGGCATGCTTAGTCTTAATAGGCTTTTCCTTAGACTCTTCTTCCTCCTGCATGGGAAGTGTTTTTTCCACCTCATCAGGTTTCTCAGTGGTCTTACTTTTACCATTCTTTCTCTACACAGTGGTTTCTTCATTTCTTACCGCAGGCTCCTCGAAGTGTTCCACAAGGGTTTCCTCCTTTCTCTCCAAAGGTCTTTTAGTACCTTTACCTTTCTGTACAAGGGATTCTTGTTTTATTTCGACATGATTCTCAATGCCTTTCTCAGAGGTCTTATCTCTCTTCTCCAAAGGTCCTTTAGCACCTTTCCCCTTCTTCTTTTGTACAAGGGTTTCTAATTTCTCCTCTACAGGCTTTTCAATATTTTTCCCCTTCTTCCTTTGAATAGGGATCTATGGTAAGGACTGATCTCTATAATCCTCCTTAGGAATTTATGACCTTGTGAAGGGTATTTTAACTTTGATTTCGACTGCTGGAGTAGAAGGAGAAAACAAAAGCTTCTTCCCTCTCTTATACGTAACTTTGGTAGAAGGAGGCACCTCTTCTAACCTTGGTGGAGGAGGTGGTGAGAAATATCTGTGTGGAGAAGGACAGACTTCCTCCTCAGCTTCAATGACCTACTTGTTTACTTCTGACACTTGAACAAGGACTCTACCCTTTCTCTTCCTACTAGTCCCTGCTTTTGTAGCACTAGTAGGTGATAAAGAACTTGCCCTATGTGATTGAGGAGTGGGTGCTAGATCCAACTTAAAATGAGAGGTAACCACAAAGTTCTCCCATGAAATATATTTCTTTCCCAATTCCTCAAATACTAGCATTTTGATTAATCCATAATGGAAAAGGCTAGAAACCACATCTTTAGATTTGGATTGTATCATTTCTAACATCTTACCTATACTCCTCAACAAGTAATAAGGAATATTCATCTCAGCCTTACCAGTAAAATGTAGCAACAATAATATATGGTACTGGTATAATGTGTTGAATCTTCCTTCACAAGTAAAATATCTCTGTATGATCTTCCGTAGTCTGTCAAATTGTTCAATCAATTGGCTCCTTGGCATACTTTTGGACAGGGCACTGTCTTGATATTCAAGTTTAAAGAGATCCTTTGCATAATATGAACTCAAATCCATGGCTTTGAACCAAATTCAACTATAATGGGGATCCCTGTTGTGGCTGAGATGGAGGCTTCAGTCACTTCGAACTCCAAATCCCCAACCTTAGTTTTATTACCATCAAATTGCGATGCAAATTGTCTTATACCTCTAGATGGACTCTTTGCATGTTCTGACAGAAGAAGAGGCACCCTACTCTTTGAAAGGCCTCTCTTGCCATGGGTTCTGTGTTAAAAAGAAGCATGTCCACTGGTTTTGTCCTAACTATATTGCCTCCTTTATGTGCCTTGATCGATTTAGGGGTCTCCATGACTTAGACTGAGGGCTTTGTAACGGTTTGATAATGCTTGGGAGACATTGAATGGGGTTTCAAGTATGCAATTCTGACCCTATACAACTGAGTAAAACATTTAATTTTGAGATGAAAGGAGGCAAGGGAAGCAGTGAGAGGTTAAACAATGCCTGTGGGTAGCGCAATGCATACGCAGAGGATAGACTAGTCTAAAGATTGCAACTTCAAGGGCTAAGGTAGACAAGAGAAATATGACTCACATACGGGCCATGAGTTTTACAGGTCTTAAAAAGAGAGGAGATGAGTCTATCATACAAAGATGAATTTTTACTATTGTGCAAACTCAGCAAAACAAAAACCCGATCACAAATTTCCTGTGAGGATTAATACACAAAGGAGGTAACAGTGGATACCTATGTAGTAGACACCTGTTGATCTCTTAAACGCAATAATATGATGATAATGAGGACACTTCAGCCCTAGAATATTGCACAGTAGTAAGATTTGGTTGACATGCGGTTGCCTGATCAAAACTGGAGAATTCACACAGTGCAGCATTGTTGAGTTTTCAAAATTAGAAACCATTATCAAGGACCATAAATGCAAGATATTTTGAAGGCACTTTAACTGAATTCTGACACTGAAAACAAGGGATATGATATCAGTCGTGGCAATCATGACTTGGGGTGGCAGTATGATAAACGTGACGGGTGCTACAGAACTACCTGATGGGTAGGCAGTGCTTTCAATTCAAAAAATATGGTTAGATAGGTGAGCGAAGACAATGAGGCATGCTTGTGAAGTCATGAGTAAGGAGAGAGAGGTGTCACATCAACTTGATCATGGGAGGTATTGACCTAGGGGAAAATCATGAAAGGGATCAAAAAGAATAAACCATGAGCTAAAAAAGTTCAAGGATCAAAAATCAAAATTAGGATCAAAACATGAGCTATGACTCAAAAGTTTAGTCGTCCAAGGGGTCCTATCAAACATAACTTTAAAGGGATGAAAAAAAGAACTACTCTTTTTTTTATTTAAAAAAAAATTAAAATCTAAGGCTTTAAAAAAGATAAAACCAAACTAAAAAACCCAAGGGAATTTAGTGTGATAACACCACCTTAATGTGATTAATAATAAATGTAAAAGATAATTCATCTGGTTAATATTAATTATAATATAATAATAATACTTATAATGTGACTTGGAGAGGTCTTCCTTGTTGATCCAATAGACACTTTTGTTGACAGGTTTAGGTTATTATAAGTAAAGGTTAAATCCCCATTGTGGAAACATATCTTTCATGTGAGTTTGGAAATTTCAGCAAGTACATTTACTTGGAAAAGTGTGCACCTCTCTTGGGCGCTAGTCTTCTAGGGTTTGAGCACCCTCTTGTGTGCTAGGAATTTATTGGTAGTGAATGTTTTTCTCTTGAATAATATAGTAAAGGATTTGGATGGGTTTTCTTCCCTTGTTGAGAAGGGTTTCCCAAGATACTTCTTGTGTTCTTGTGCATGGTTTTTTTTCTTGTGATCTTGGTTGTTGCAACATTATTGTTTATGGTTAAGTGAAATTATAAAAATGGAATGAAATTCATGCTTAACATGGCTTATGAAAAATCAACATAGAATCAGAGCATAGGTCTTGAAGAACCCATTGCACAAGCTAGAAGCTTTTACCAGTCATCCCTTCTCTTCTGTAGAACCGTACGACCCTCCTAGGGTTTCCATAAAATCCGTATGACCCTCTTCTTTTGAGTGTTTCATCACTTGGAACTTGGAAGTTGGGGATAAAACTACCATAGGAGTGTACGAAATCCTTCAGTGCACCTCCAGCAAGATTCATATTGCATTTCTGAGGATTTTGATTTTTTGGCCCTTAGGTTTCTAGGGTTTCGCTAATTTCTGCATAAACTTCATAATTAAGGTTTCTGAAATTCCTTGAAGGAGCTCTTCAGCTCACCATTTTTATCCTATATTTCAAAGGCTTGTTTTTGGTATCATAATTCCAACTAAAACTAAAAATGCTATCCTAGCCTAGCCGTTAGGTTTACTAGCCAAGTTGACAAGGGTTTGTGAAGAATAAAAAATGAGCAAAATCATAATGGGAGGAAAGCTTGATGATTCAAGAAAACTCAATTCCTGGAAGACAAGACTTCAAAGGAAGACTTATTGTGGGCGATAAAAAAAGGTGTCATTGTGACATACCTCCTTCATGAAGATTTCAGAGGACAAAGATCAAACATGTTCCATTGGAGAAATCACATCAGCACCCTCAGGTATGCACTTGTATATATATTATTTGTATCATTATCATGAGGGTAATTGTAGGATGAAGGAAACTATTTCTGAAGTCATGGATCCAGAGGGATCTCAGTGCATTCATAGGAACAACACACTAGAAGTGAAGACTCCAGATTTGATTATTGTAATTTTCATTCCTCAAACCTATATTTCTAAAGTTTTCTACATTACAAGTAGGTGTTGTAGTTGTGAAAACAATCCTTAAATTGTTTTGATTCTAGGGATACACTCATTATTCTCATTTAGGAGATATTATTGTTTTGGTTCCTCTTGTTTTCTTGTTCTAGACAGATTAATATCAAAGGAAGATGTTTATCCTTCAGAGGGAGCCACTTGACTCAGAGGGAGTCGAAACTAATTGAGAAAGAGGAAGAATAGAACCATCATTGGGGAAACCAAAGAAATAACACATGATCATAATCCTTCTATGATTCTATGGGCATAAATCATGCATGACATAGTATATGTTCAGAACAAGAGTCTTTAGTAGACTTTGGAAAACATAACTCCTGAAGTAGTCTTCACTAGAATGAAGCCTGAGATTGAACACTTCAGGTTATTTGGGTGCCCAGTGTATTTTCATGTACTCAAAGCGGATAAGTTCAAACTAGATCCTTTAGAAAGAAAGGGTACAATGAATCTTCAAAGACATTTCAGATCGACATCCCTGGTTAGAGAAAGATTGATACAAGCAGAGGTGATGTCCTTGAATAAGAGATAGTTTTTCAAAGATCCAGAGAATCTCAGATGGAGATTAACAGTAAGACAATACCTTCTCCCCCTTCAGTAGTTCAGAGGGAGACAGACATTATTCCAGTTGATCCAGTTTCTCCAGTTGATATGTTCAGAGATATTGAAGTAGTGCATAGAAGGCCTACCTAGACTCACTCTGCAAGAGGCAGAGAAACATACAAGACTCTCAAGGCACATCCTGAGAAAGAAAAATATATTTTCGAGCTATCCTTAAGTCATGAGATACTTCATTGATGTTGACCCTCCTTGTCTTAGAGAAGTAATAGGAAACTAGGTATGGCAAGATGTCATAACAAAAGAATACTAGTATATATTAAAAAATGATGTTTAAGATATTATTCAGGGACCAGAAGGGAAGTTTGTGGTAACTTCCAAGTGGATCTATAAGATAAAGCATGCAGTTGATGGAAGTGTCGAGAAATAAAAAATGAAATCTATAGCCAGAGGTTTCTCACAAATAGAGGGATTTTTCTATGATGAGACACTTGATCCAGTAAACCCGATACACTTCCATCCGTACTACCATTCATGAGTTGGAAACTATATCAGATAAATATATTCTTGATGAATTTTGGATTTCATCAAGAGTGTTGTTGATCCAAACCGATATTATTACAGTGTTGGTGATGAGAGCCTAATTTTGATGACTTATTCAAAAAGTCTTGTTGTTGGATACAAGTAATCCTTGACTTCTAAATTCAAGATGAAGAATCTGAGTATGATGCACTACTTCTTGGGACAAGAAGTATGACAAAGGACTGATAAGATTTTCCTGAGTTAAGGAAAATATACAATGAAAATCTTAAATATATTGATGATTATTCAAACGAAATTGATCCACAGCTGATTGGATCACTGATGTATCTGGTTAACACCAGACTTGATTCATGCTATGCAGTGAATGTACTTAGTCAATTCATGAGTCAGCCAAGATAGAATCACTAGATAGCAGTAAAGCATGAAATGATATATCTATGAGGCACAATTGGATATGGCTTGAGATATCCCTCTGGTGTGAATTTGAGATTGTAGGATATGCTGATTCAAATTGAGCAGAAAGTACAGTGGACCAGAAGAGCACATCTGGTTGATTTTCTACCGAAAATTTTTCCATTGTTTCTTAATGCAGCAGGAAACAAAACTCTGTGGCCTTGAGTACCACAGAGGCATAGTATATAGCATTGAGTTTGTGAAGCAATGTGGATTCACAAGATTCTGACATATTTACTTGACCATGAGATGGATCCTACGATGATAATAAAGAGCCGTGTGTAAAGCTCCTTGAGAACCCAATGTTTCCTTATGGATCAAACACGATAATATGAAATATCCTTATATCATAGATATGATGCAGAGGACAATCGTGCACATGCAGTACCTTCCTACACATGAGAAAATTATAGACATTTGCACCATACTAACTTGGTGAAAAATGCCTTCCTAGTTGAGAGGGAGTATTGATAACTCCAGCCAAAAACAAAATTTAGAGAACATCCATGTGAGACTTTGCATGATGAAGAATTCCTCCCTAGCTAAGAGGGAGTGTTGATGAATGCATCTATGTGAGACATTCTCCATCTTACAAACCTGTCAGATGTGGATCATCGAAACTATGTGAGTCTTTATCTTAGCTTAAAAACTTGAGAGAAAGCCCCTAAGAAGTGTTTGAGTTCCTGCCTGAGATAGAGCTAGGAATGTAGAGATGACCTCCTCCATTCAAAGAGTTGAAAAGAACTCCAGATGATTATCCAGTGGGAAAGACGACCTGTTGAGTTAAGACATGCATGTGGTTGAGCACAAGGTGAACATGTGAAATCCCAAAGTGTTGGGTGCATCGTTATGTGAACATAAATGAAGATGATGTATTAGCCTCCTATGAGTAGTAGAGTTGACAAGAAGAGTCCAAATGATTCTCCTGTGTGAAGCAATGGGAAATAAGATCTGTAGAGTGGACATGCTTGTGGATGAGCACAGGTGAACATGTGAAGATCTGGTTCTTCTATGTAATGCAGTGAACCAAAGATATGCCATCCCTATAGATGTGCCCCTAGTGGATGATCACTAGTGGGTGTATCAGATCCTTTGCTATATATATTGTTTAAGATTCATCCCTGCCTATAACCCTAATTTTTATGTAAAGGGTGCAAGTCATCCCCACCTTAATGTGATTAATAATAAATGTAAAAGATAATTAATCTGGCTAATATTAATTATAATATAATTATTATTATTATTATTATTATTATAATGTGACTTATAGAGGTCGGCCATGTTGAGCCAATAGACACTTTTGTTGACAGCTTTAGGTTAGTATAAGTAAAGGTAAAATCCCCATTGTGGAAACATATCTTTCATGTGAGTTTGGAAATTTCAGCAAGTACATCTACTTGGGAAAAGTGTGCACCTCTCTTGGGCATTGGTCTTATAGGGTTTGAGCACCCTCTTGTGTGCTAGGTCTTTCTTGGTAGTGAAGGTATTTCTCTTGAATAATATAGAAAATGATTTGGCTGGGTTTTCTTCCCTTGTTGAAAAGGGTTTCCCAAGATACTTCTTGTGTTCTTGTGCATGGTGTTTCTTCTTGTGATCTTTGTTGCTCCAACATTATTGTTTATGGTTAAGTGAAATGATGAAAATGGAATGAAATTCATGCTTAGCCTAGCTTATGAAAAATAAATACAAGGTATCTCCATAGAAATGTTGTTTTCTCATGACTAATTTCACGGAGCCGGCCAAATTTTCTTGTAATATTACTTTGCACAATAAAATGATTTTAGATTATATTTTATTTTGATGGAAGAATTAACTCAAAATAAATGTGTCTAGCCTCGTTATAAACACCATTAATTAACGGTCATTTCATAAATTAATTTAGTAGTTAAGTCCATAAAGATAGCATTAAATGTGACTCAAGAAATGTGAAAGAAAGGACACATGACGGTGGAGAGTGGGAGTGGGAGATTAGAATGGAAAGTTAAGTCCGCAAGTCTGAAATTCCAAATAGATGAAATGGATAAGTGTTGAAATACATCGGGCAGACTGTGGGAGAATTGGAGGTATAACATGTAAGTCTATGAGTCCGCAAGTCCGAAAATTTGTGATGAAAAAATAAACTAAGTGTTGGGTGGACTGATATATGGGAAAAGAGAGCATAATACAAGTCTGAAAGCCCATGAGTCCCAAATTCCACAAACATGGTGAAAATGACTAAGTGTGGTAATATTGGCACAAGAAATAAAAGGGGAAAATAAGGGGATATGAGAGATTCGGGAAGGGAAAGAGAAGAGGTAAGAAAAGAAAATGAGAAAATACAAAGAAAGGGGAAGAAAAAAAGGGGTTCAACAAATGGCTCCAACTGTGGGTTGTCAAGAATCCAGAATCTCACAACTAGATGTTTTATCCTTTGGGAAATGGAGTCAAGAAAGTGAGGATGTACACGATAAAATAAAAATATATGTACAAATAAAAGAGAATGTCTTAAGAGAAGAAACTTTTTAGGTGTTTCCTGTTGATAGAAAACATCAACATCTTTCCCTTCATATATTTAAGCATGTATGAATTGAAACCCATAATTTTAATAATGAGGTAAGACCCAATCCAGAGTGCCTTGAATTTTGTATGCATTGACGACTTCTCATTTTCTTTGTTCCAAAGTAACACCGATTCACCCTTTTGAAAGTTCTTGATTGTTACACATTGATCAAAGTGTTTCTTAACATTTTTCTGCCACTATGATATTTTATTCAAAGCCTCACTTCTTTCTTCTTCTAATATCAACAATTGATTCAATCTCTTCTGTAGAGGGTATCTTCAACATCCTCTAGGTTGACCGCATAAGTCAAAGAATTCAATTCAAGGTTGATTGGAATATTTGATTCCTTTTCATAAACCAACATGTAAGGAGACATCCCAGTGCTATCTTTCAAGGTCATTCTGCTTTCCCATAAAGCATCTCTCAACTTCAAGTGCCATTTGTTTTTTATTTCAATTGGTAGTCTTCTTTAGGATTTGAATAAATATCTTATTTGTAGACTCGTCAAGGCCATTCCCTTGTGGATAATAATTTGATAATTGTCCCATCACAATGCCATATTCTCTAAAAAAAATTGTGAACTTTTAGCCAATGAAAATTGAGCCATTGTCTATAATGAGTTTCTCTAGAACACCAAATCTTGACAAGATATTATCCTTGAGGAATTTGATCAATTCTTCAGAAAAAACCTTTTTCAATGTTGTTTCTTCCTACCATTTTCGTGAAATAGTCTATAGAAGTAAGAATATATATGTGCCCCTTACTTAATTTTGGATTTATTGTCCCAATGACATCCAACCCCCATTGCGTGAATGGTTGTTCTACTGATATGGGCTGCAAATGCATTGTAGACCTCTTCATATTTCCTAGGAATTATTGACAAGGAATACATTTTCTCACCATTGCATATGAATCCTTGAAAATTGATGGCCAATGATATCTGAATCTTATTATTTTATGTGTTGTAGTAGTAGGTGAAAAATGTCCTGTTGGCACAGGGGCAGACCCAAGGTTCAATGCTTCAACAATGCACCAACTAAACCCTAACTACCGACCCTTTTGACAATACCTACGAAGAAGATGAAGTCTCGCCCGAGGTAGAGGCAGGGGGGTTGCAGGACTCAAGTGTCTACAACCTAGTTGGGACACAGATCTATGATCACAATGCTTTAATAGAGCACTTAGCAATTAATATTCATTAGTATTTAACCCTTTATTCACATTGTAGGTAAAACCCTAATTACAGAACAACGCAGTATTCAACAAGATCTAAGCATACCTGACCATTTAGCACATAACATCAACATATCTAGCATTCATCCAAGTTATTAATAAGTAAGATATTATATCGAATGCATCTAACATACATAAAGATTCAACACTAATCATAAATCACATCAATGACATAAAGAAATCACAACACGGGATATATGTGGTTCACCCCCAGTGTGGGGCTACATCCACCGACTCTTCTTCTCTTTATTATCTTCGTTCAATGCACAGAGTCAAAATACCAACTCCGCACAGGATAGGAGATCTACACGCACCTCGCCAAATCCTCCTTCCCCAAGCTAGGCACAACATAGAGTCTTCTTACAATCACTTGCACTTATCTCTGCAAGTTCTCAACACACAGTATGCACAAAGCATTTACAACTATTTGCACTTAGCTCACTGGATTACAACTTCTTAGCACCCCCTTACTTACATCACCAAACTACTTATTTATACTTTACACAAGGGGAATAAACATGGGTAAGACCCATGGGCCAACATCCCATACTTGTAACATAATCCCTAAACCCAAAAATCCCACAAAAGGGGGCAATATTCCGCGATCTCAGCTTCGCCTAGCGATTTGTCTTCAACCAGCCTGTCGAAGTCCCAAAAATGGTCAAACACGAACAAGGTTCTACAAAAATTGGTCAAGTGCCAACATGCCTCGAGCTACTTTGACCTGTTGCTTCGCCAGAGCCTCCTGCTCGACGAACTTCTGAATAACTTTCTCGGTCACCAGTCCTTCCAATCATTGTTCCACCGTGGTGAATACTTGTTATAGATGTGCAACTTGTCCCTCAATCTCCTCAAAAAGTGTGCAAGCTTCATCCTACACTGGTTGTAGCCTCTGGGTCACTTGCATGACTTTACTCTGGATGGCATGGACCTGTTATTGAATGGTGTGTTGTTCCAAAGACCTTTTCATCCTCTCGACTGCTAACAATGGCTTCAATTGTGCTTGTATTGTCGCTTCTTGTTGCTTTGCCTCCTGGAGATGTGACTCCAATGTATTTAGATCTGGGTCCTCTCCAAGGAAATCATAGGTCTGCGCACTTTGACTACTTAATTGCTTGCATTATAAGGCCAATGCCTTGATTCTTTCAACTGTGCTCCGAGCAGTATCTTCACTCTGATATTGCACTTCCTGCACAGTGCTTGGCATGGCTTGCAGTTCTAGTTCTGCCAATCTTGCTTGAAGTTGATGAATAGATTCAACGCGCTTCTCCACTTGAATCTCCACTGTGTCTTCTTCTATCTGTGCGAGGCCTGGCATAGAGTGAAGTGATCTGGTGATTTCTTCTCTAACTCCAGTCTGCTCTACGAGCAACTATTCTTTTTGCTTCTAGATCTGCACTTTATCCTCTACAAACTTTTCCTGGAGGTCATATTTCTCTTGATGTACAATCCAACATTGCTCTAGGGATTCTTATTTTGATTTCTTTAATGCCTCTGTGGCCTACTCCTTTTCCTCCTAGACACAGCAAAGGTGAGCCTCAATCGATTATGCTAATCTACGTAGTTGGGTAGGCTCATCTCCTACTTTTATGTCCCCTACTGAAAACGACATAGTAGACACTGCGCGACTCAAATAAAGAGCATGTTGTACCTCTTTGAGCTCCACCTCGATCCTATCAAACTTTGTCTCCTATTTGGCTTCACGTTGCTACAAAATTTCCTCTGAGGTATTTTATACAGCAACGATGATGAGGTCAACATCATCTATCATGATCAAAGTCTGGAATGGAGGTTTATTGGTTTTTGACTTCTTTTGCGATGAAGGTTTCTTCAGGGAAACCTTTCTTTTCTTCAATGTCTCAGCCTCCATGATGGGATCCTTAGGTGGTTTCACTTCGCCATGTTCTTGTTTGTTTTCTTCCCCTTCGTCCTCTTCTTTGTATACGTCGTCACCTCCTCCTCCTTTAGGTGAATCTGTTGTAGTTTCCTTTGATGCGCTACTCAATTCCTGTACCTTGTAATGTCCCCCACCTCTTGATAAAGAGGTGATGAGGAGACTCAGTGGCTTGGGCATCCCCACTAGGTCATAGTCTCACACTGAGGGCGAAAGTCAACTAGACTAAGGTTATATTCTTAAGTTGACTTGAAGAAAGAGGTTAAAAGGAATAAAAGATAACTCAATAAAAGAACAGAAGTTAACCCTGGGATTTAATCTAACTCAACAAAAGAATAGAAGGAAAAAGTATAAATAGAAGGTTGGGGCGCACCTATTATTCATTCTGGATTTGGTATATTGCTTCTTATTGCTCTTGAGCATACAGTTTGGGGGTTTTGTTGTACAAACCCTTGTGAGCAACTCAGTGGTGAAAGACCCACTCACCTTGTTCCATAGCTTGGTCTCAGGGATGAAAGACTCCTCCACACCCTTCTACACTCAGCATATTTCCACATAGCGATTCAGAAGATAGTAGGGTCGTACTGTTCTTGAGTTTTCAGCAAGGGCGCACCATCATCTAGAGAAGGGTTTGATCCAGCTAATCAGGAGAGCTTTTGTCCATTCCGTCACTTGGGTTTTACTTGCCAGGGCCCAACCATCATTTTGAGGGTTTTTATGGAGAGTTATCACTATCAGATATTTAGCTTCAGCTTGGGACGACTTGGAGACAAAGGGACGTCCTATGATTCAGTAAATCTTAGATCTAGAGAGCTTCACCTAGAATCTGAGTCTGAAACTTCTCCTACAGGGTTCTCATATCCCTATATACATTCCTGGGAAGTTTCCCTATCTACATTCCTGGGAAGTTTCAGGGCATTTGGATACTTCTCTCATCAGGGTCGAGCTACCTAGGGTTCCAGGCATCCAGCAGGGTGCAGCTTCCTTAGAAGATTCATAGTTTGGAGGAGTTTACCTTAGCCTTTTGGCTTGAAATTTCAGGAGGGTGTTCCTATCATCCAGATCTATCAGTTGGTAGAGTTTGGGGTCATTTGGAGTCTTCTTACAGTTGGGCCGAGTTATTGAGGGTTTCAACCTTCCATTTGGAGCGTGGCATATTCTAGCTTGAGGAGTTGGCATCTAGATCTACTTGTATTGGTCTTCATCTATCATCCAACCTTTGGGGGCATATTTTGTATTGGTGGGAGCATTTTGTAGCAGCTCATACTTATTATCTATCTAGCCATCTGAAGATTATTCCAGATCGGCTATCTATTGTGTCTGATTCATGCTTCTATAATAAAGGTCAGATCTATGCTTGTGTTTTCTATATCTTGAATGTATTGTGATCTTGCATGTGTTGGAAAAATCTTGTATAAAAACCATTTAATAGTTGGACAGCTTCATTAGTCACCTGCACATCAAACACAACATAGGTAGTTATTGGTTTCAAGAAAAAAAATTGGCTTGGGATCATTACAGTGGTATCAGATCTTTGATCCTCCAAACCTGTGGAGGGATTAGCGCATGCAGAGGTACAGTGGAATCTTTATGGGTAGAAGGAAGAAACCAAGTAGTGAAACAGAGGCCGAAATGGAAGGGTCAGGGGATGACCATGAGCCTCAAGGCTTGGCCTTCTTGGCAACCAAATTTGACAAGTTCCAGCAGACCATAAACCTCATGGAAAGAAAATTGGTCCACCATCTAGATGAGTACCAGGAAACCAACAGAAGGGGACAAGCCGAAATTTCTGAAACCTTGAAGAAGGTTGACGAGAATATGCAGAAGATTGACCAGAACCAATCCCAGATAACTGATCTTTTGATGCAAATGACCCATCAAGGGAAGGACCCTGAAACGTATGGGAATAAGGTGGCTAGTGGATCCAGTGGATTCTATGGTGAGATCAGATACAACCCAGAGAAAGCTCCTAGATCTTAAGTAAGTCAAGGAGGAGGCATTCCCAATGGTCAGATGGGTAGCAGGGTCAACCCTAGGCCATACATTCCCACGTTCACAGATGAACAGCTAGGCCAACATTTGGGTAGTAGGGCTAACCCGAGGCCATACATGCCCACATTCACAGATGAGCAAGGGCAGTAGGAATGGGTGGATAACTTTGTTAGAAAAATGACGAGATGTACCAAGGAGTACTATAGTCTAGATATGAAGATTCAAAGGCAGATGTCCCTGGAATAGTATTGCCTACTCAAGTTCAGAAATCAACCTAGGTCGAACCACAGGGGCAATTTTGAATTTGAACGAAAAGAAGAGAAGATATAGATTCCATACTTTGATGGTATAGCCAAGATGATAGCACAAGCTTGGGTGCAAAAGCTGGATACCTACCTGCAGCTTAACCCCATGAGAGATATGGAAGCCATCAGGTTTGCCACTATGTACTTGAATGGCAAGGCTCATGATTGATGGTATCATGGACTCACCACATTAGGCCACAATCAAATAGTATCCTAACCAGAATTTACTCAAAGACTCATTGATAGGTTTGATCAAGGGGATCTTGAGCTACACTTTCAGGAACTCACATAGATCAAACAAACTGGCACGACTAAGATGTATATTGAGGAATTTCATAGGTTGGCAGTAATGGTGCAAGACATTTCTCCAACCAGACTCATGATGCTCCACTGAGAGGTTGATGGAACCCTTGAAGGGTTGGGTAAAGGCTTTCAAGCCTACCAACCTATAGGAGGCTATCTGGAAGACAAGAGATTTGGGACCAGCTGCTAAGCCAAAATTCATACTCGGACCACCTCTTAAAAATGGTGGAAGAGATCAAAGGCCTCCAATGAACTAGGGAGGACGTGACCCAAGGGGTTTTGAAAGGGGTCGTGGCAGAGTGGATGAGAACACCAGGAGGGAGTTGAGAAGGAAGCAACTTTGCTTCACTTGCAAGGAAACATGGAACCCAGCACACAAATGCATGGGTCGTGGTCAAGTGCACTACATTGAGGTCACTTCAGACAACGAGGAGGAAGAAGAGAGTGGACAGATACAAAACATGGAGGTTGAAACCATTGAGACAGAAGAGGAGCAGATCATAGGACAGGATAGTATGGCCACTTTGGCATCTATCAGTGGAGTGCCCAAGTATAACACCTTCTGAATGAGGGGGGTCTTGCAGGGACAGAGGGTTTCGGTTTTGATTGATGGAGGAGCTTCCCACAACTTCATTGATTCAACATTATTGAAGAGAAGGCACATACCCACAGTAGAATTTGAAGGATTCAAGGTGGAGGTAGCAAGTGGAGGCACGATGCCCTGCGACAAATACATTCTGGGCATGAAGCTTACCTTGGGTAGGCATGAGGTGATACAGGAAATCTATGTCATGGATCTTTCGGATACCAACATCATCCTTGGAGTTCAGTGGCTCAGTACATTGGGGCCTATCACCACCAACTACAAAACCATGGAAATGTCATTCACAAAGGAGGGTGGATGAAAGGTAGTGCTTCGGGGCATGACAAGGAATGCTACAAAGGTATTCATGACCAAGACGATGGAGGCCATCTTCCAGAGAGATGAGATAGTATACACAGCAGAATGTGGGATTGTAACACATATGGATGAGTAGGGCAAGGTTCACTACACCCCAGAGATCAAAGAAATCCTTGACAGGCACCACAAGGTGTTTGGGCCTATCCCTCCAGGGGTACCACCAGATAGGGGGTTTGAGCACATTATTGAGCTAGAGGAAGGGGCCAAACCAGTCATTACTACACCATATACACATCCCAAGAAGTACAAAGATGAGATAGAGAAGGCCATCAAGGAACTTCTGGACATGAGGCACATTAGGCCTAGTACTAGCCCTTTTGCTTCTTCAGTAGTGCTGGTGAAGAAGAAAGATGGCACTATGAGGATGTGAATTGACTTCAGGGCCTTGAATAAAAAGACCATCAAAAACAAGTACTCGATACCAAGGATTGATGAACTGTTGGACGAATTGCATGGGGCCATCTACTTCACTAAGATTGATCTTCATTCTGGTTATCATCAGATCAAGATGAGGGAGGAAGAAATCTCAAAAACAGCTTTTAGATGTCATTACGGCCATTATGAGTTTTTGGTGATGCCCTTTGGGTTAGCCAATGCCCCTGCTATGTTCCAATCATGTATGAACCATGTGTTCAACAAACAGCTGAGGAAGCACCTGTTGGTATTTTTTGATGACTTTCTTATCTACAACAAGACGTGGGAGGAGCATCTCAAGCATGTGGATCAGATTTTTTCAATCATGGAGGAACAGTCACTATATGCTAAGGAGTCCAAATGCGAGTTTGGAATGATAGAGGTTCTCTATTTAGGACACATCATCGTGGAAAAGAGGGTGCAGGTACATCAGGAGAAAATACAAGCCATCATGGAATGGCCTACTCCTAAGACACTCACAGAGTTGAGAGGATTTATGGGCATGTGCACGTATTACAAGAAGTTTGTCAAAGGATTTTCTCAGCTGTGTGCACCCTTGACTGATTAAACTAAGAAAGGAGCCTTCAAGTGGGACGAGGAGGCTCAAATAACGATGGACAAGATGAAGGAAGTGATGAGTACGTGCCCAATCTTAGCCCTTTCAGATTTCAGCCTCCCTTTTACCTTGGAGTGTGATGCCTCTGGGGAAGGAATAGGGGCCATACTGATGTAGAAGAGGCACCCTCTGGCCTATGAGAATCAGAAGCTTAGGGGTCACGAGCTACTCTATAGTATTTATGACAAAGAAATGTTGGCTATCATGCATGCACTAGCCAAATTTTGGCAATACTTGGTAGGTGCCCAGTTTGTGGTCAAGTTAGATCATAACAGTCTCAAATATCTATTGGAGCAGAAAGATTTGAATGAGAGGCAATAGAAATGGATTAGCAGAATACAGGCCTACGACTTTGACATTGAATTTGTAAAAGGGAAGAACAATTTGGTGGTCAATGCGTTATCAAGGAGGCCATCCATCTTTGCCATGACAGGGGCATCAATTGACTGGAAAGACCATCTGGTGATGGAGTATGCAAAGGATCAGTTCACATGCCAGCTATTGGATGGGCAGGTACAAGATGATAATTTCAAGGTTATGAATGACCTCATCTACTATAAGGACCGAATCTTTTTGGTTCCTGAATCGGCCTTCAAGGCTAAGATATTGCAGGCGTACCATGACTCACCAATGGTAGGACATCAAGGGATCAGCAAGACGTACAGGCAGGTGAGAGAAAGGTTCTCATGGAAGGGCCTCAAGTAGGATGTGATTAAGCACATCAAGGAGTGTACTACATGTCAGGAGAACAAGGATGAGCACACGTACCCAGTAGGACTACTACAACCCTTACCCATTCTGGAGCACAAATGGGAGAGAATATCCATGGATTTCATCACCAAGTTGCCAAATACACAAGGGAAGGACTTCATTTTTGTAGTAGTGGACAGGTTGACAAAGTTCACACACTTCTTCTCCATATCTATTGACTTCAGTGTAGCACAGGTGGTCGAACTGTTCTTTAGGGAGATTTTTAGGTTGCACGGCCTACCCAAGACCATTGTGAACGACAGGGATAGTAGGTTCATGAGTACATTCTGGCAGGAATTATTCAGATTGATTGGTATGGCCTTGACCCCTAGCACTAGCTATCACCCTCAGACGGACGGACAGACAGAGATAGTCAACAAGTGGGTGGAAAGCTACCTCAGAAATTATGTGGTAGGACAACAGAAAGCATGGGCCATATGGTTGCACTTAGGAGAGTATTTCTACAACACCACCCAGCATACATCCATAGGCATGTCACCATTAAGTGCCTTGTATGGCTACAATCCTTTATCTTTTGGGGAGATTGATTTCGGTGATAGCAGGGCACCTATGGTACAGGATTGGATACAGCAAAGCCAAGACATTCTCCGGGAGTGAAGGATCATCTACAGAGAGCACAGAACCAGCAAAAGTTCCAAGAAGACAAGCACAGAGTTGATCGTACTTTTGAGGTTGGTGACCTGGTCTACCTAAGGCTCCAACCATACAGGTAGGATTCCATCAAAAGGAGTGGAGAAAATAAACTACAGTTTCTTTGGGCCCTACAGAGTCAGCAGAAAGATAGGGGTCGTAGCTTACGAGCTGGAGCTTCCACAAGGTAGAAAAATACACAACGTCTTCCATGTCTCCTTCCTTAAGAAATCCCTCGGCCAACACATCAGACCCTTTGAGGTATTACCCCCCATGGATGAGGAGAGACAGCTTGTTTTTAATCCGGAGGAGATATTAGAGGTTCGAGAGAATATGCTCAGAAACCAAAGCATCAAGGAGTACCTGATCAGATGGAAGGATTTACCCATTGAGGATGCCACATGGGAAAAGGAGAACATGGTAAGAGAAATAGGTTTGGAATTGCTTGAGGACAAGCAATTTCAAGCAGGGGACCTTATAATGTCCCCCACCTCTTGATAAAAGAGGTGATGAGGAGACTCAGTGTCCTCGGCATCCCCACTAGGTCATTGTCTCACACTGAGGGGGAAAGTCAACTAGACTAAGGTTATATTCTTAAGTTGACTTGAAGAAAAAGGTTAAAAGGAATAAAAGATAACTCAATAAAAGAATAGAAGTTATCCCTATGAGTTAATCTAACTCAACAGAAGAATAGAAGGAAAAAGTATATAAATAGAAGGCTAGGGTGCACCTATTATTCATTATGGATTTGGTATATTGCTTGTTATTTCTCTTGAGCATACAGTCTAGGGGTTTTTTTGTACAAACCCTTGTGAGAAAGTCAGTGGTGAAAGACCCACTCACCTTGTTCCATAGCTTGGTCTCAGGGATGAAAGACTCCTCCACACCATTCTACACTCAGCATATTTCCACATAGCGATTCAGAAGATAGCAGGGCCGTACTATTATTGAGTTTTCAGCAAGGGCGCACCATCATCTAGAGAAGGGTTTTATCCAGCTAATCAGGAGATATTTTGGCCATTCCATCACTTGGATTTTACTTGCAGGGGCCCAACCATCATTTTGAGGGTTTTTCTGGAGAGTTATAACTATCAGATATTTAGCTTCAGCTTGGGACGACTTGGAGACAAAGGGACATCCTATGATTCAGTAAATCTCAAATATAGAGAGCTTCACCTAGAATCTGAGTCTGAAACTTCTCCTACAAGGTTCTCATAGCCCGATCTACATTCCTAGGAAGTTTTAGGGCATTTGGTGACTTCTCTCATCAAGGTCAAGCTACCTAGGGTTCTAGGCATCCAGGAGGGCACAACTTCCTTAGAAGATTTAGAGTTTGGAGGAGTTTGCTTTAGCCTTTCGGCTTGAGATTTCAGGAGGGTGTTCCTATCATCCAGATCTATCAATTGGCAAATTTTGGGGTCATTTGGAGTCTTCTTATAGTTGGGACGAGTTATTGAGGGTCTCAACCTTCCATTTGGAGCATGTCATCTTCCAACTTGAGGAGTTGGCATCCAAATCTACTTGTATTGGTCTTCATCTATCATCCAGCCTTTGGGGGCATATTTTGTATTGGCGGGAGCATTTTGTAGCAGCTCATACTTATTATCTATCTGGCCATCTGAGGATTATTCTAGATTGGCTATCTATTTTATCTGATTCATGCTTCTATAATAAAGGTCAGATCTATGCTTGTGTTTTCTATATCTTGAATGTATTGTGATCTTGCATGTGTTGGACAAATCTTGTATAAACACCACTTAATAACTGGACAACTTCATTATTCACCTGCACATCAAACACAACAGAGGTAGTTAGTGGTTTCAAGCGAAAAAATTGGTTTGGGATCATTACATACCTCTTCCTTCTTTTTCTTCCTACTATTGCTAGGTACATCATATTCTTCTTGGGTGACTACAGGACTTCCGATGAGGTCAAGGTTGGAGAGTTATGTCTATTCGCCCGTACAAGGAACTCTGCAGGCCATTCCTTGGTTATTTCTTCCATGTCCTCCTCTGTGAGTTTGTAATAGGACTGAAGCTCTTCCATGTGTTTGTCCCCATGCACAGTGATGTAAATGAAATGCCTATCTGTGTGGAACTTCACAAGTGGCCTGAACCTATGAAGGGTATTCAACATCATGTGAGGGAGAGATTCAATGGCCCTCTTCAGCTGTAAATAATATGTCTGGAACACCCCAATGGATTTCCATTGTTTTTCCATGTCGCTCGATTACTAGAGCATAGTGAACTTCGTGGCTAGTGGTTCGGACGGATCAATTTCAGGGAAGGTCGCTCCTTCTGACATCTCCCAAGCAATGAAGGCAATGAGAATCAACAACCAGCTAAAATGAAGTTCGTAGCCCTGGTCCTGTGCTTCAAGAAAAAATTCTCCAACTGGTTGATGAGGTAGCTCGCTCAGTTCATTTGTATCCCTTCGATGCATTTCCCTGTGAGGTCGACGACGAACCTCATGACCTATGTTGGTATGTTCTTCCTGACTATCCTACCAACGATCAACTGGCAGGCTAGGCACAATACACCATTTTGGATGGAGGCTACTTTGTATCCCTACTTCCCTTTCTCCACATCATTGTAGGTTTCTTTTATGCACTACTCCAGGGTACGATCTGCAGCCTTCCCTGGGTAAAAATCTTGAGGGTCAGGTCCTTGCATGATTAATCCAGTGATTCGATGGATCAACGCTTGATCTACTATGATGTGTCGATCCAACCACATGTAACCACCATGGTAGCATGACAGGAGGAGTTTAACGCACACATTAACCTCCTGATGTCTTTCGAAGTGTGGTATCTTCATCACATTGAGGATGGTTGATCTTGTGATGTCCATGGTCCATGGTTGGTGGATTATCTTCGACTTCTTCCCTATTGTCTTGGTCAAGTACTTGTGTGGTGCGAGCATGCCATAGTTCTTGCGATCTCCTAAGTTGAAGTCATTGATATTTAGCACTGTAATCTGTCCTAACTGTAGTCCAACTACGCGTATCCCCTTCGGGACATATGCAATAATCAGTGTATAGTTGAAGTCCCTTGGGACGCTATCACAACTAACCACGCTAGCCAGAGGTGGGATATAGTTGGGCAGGATTGATGGGATGAGCTTCGCGTTTGCCAAGTCATCATGATTCTTGCTTCTCTTCTCTGTCGCAGTTCGGGATGGCCCAGATCGACGTGCAGTCGATGGGGATGCTTGCACTCCTCTCGTCGACAAGGCATGTACTCCTGTGGACAGGACCTTCTCATCCATGACATCTATGACAATTTCTTCGACGGATTTCTCTACTGCGCTAAGGTCGCCCGACATACAAGCTTGAGATCAGATATCTCGGGTCAGTGAACAAACAATCAAGGTAGCAGAACGGATGGCGAGGTTACAATAAGCACTACGCGAAAGTGATTAGTTCTCTATGGGATCGGATAATCACAATTGGGAAAAATGTCCACGGTAAAGCAGTGGACGGGTTAAATAGATAACATCGTAATGGATTCCTCTAACGGGCAAGAATGCCTCAATCAATACAATTCCATCTGTTATGGCGCGGTCCCAACGGTCCAATGGGGAGTGTTCTGAAAATAACTATGTTTCTAGCCGTTATGGAGTGTCATTCTAATGGTCGAGATGCATCCAACGATCATATTTCTTCCCCATGGAGAATTTCTAGTCGATGCAGTTCTACTATTCCGACGAGGTTCAAGTTTTGCAAGTCTGCCTTCTGCGAAGTCCTCTCTGGAACCTCCTGCAATTTTTCTAGCTTTTATTTCTTCTTACTGAGATTTCTAGCTTTCTTTCCTGTGACCTTCCTCTCTAGATTACTCTTTCCATTAGTGTTCTCATCTTTTCTTAGCATAGTAACTTCACACTGTTGAGGATCTTTCACAAGGTTCGAGGATAATACTTCTTCTCTTATTGTTTTTGGAGTCGATGCTCTATTATCCTACATGGATAGGTTCTTTAAGCCTTATTGTGTTCTTTCAACTTCAACAGCTAAGTCTTTGGCCCTCAATTTCTTCGACTTATCCTCTTGTTACTTTATTAAGCACACTATTCTCTTAGCCATGAAATCCCTTAATTCTTGGTTTTTTTGTTGTATAGCTTCCTCTTCTTCTCTCCTTCAGATCTGATCTCTCTCGATCCAAGTCTTTCCTAACAAAAGTGCAAAGTGAGTGTTGTTCTCAACAAAATTAATGACCTCGAATTCTTCTTTTGTCGATGTTCCATGAGAAATCATAGGTACATGGGAAAGTCTTCCACATAGGGTTATCATCTTTCCTTTAAATAATCCTATTCCTCCCAATGAAGGAATCATAGTAGACTTTCCTAAGATTTCCCAAGTACTTCCTATCATAATTTTCACCTGTGTTTTTGCATCCAGTACACTGTCTATGTCGAAGTCTCCTATTCTTGTTTCTATGCACTCTTTCTCTTTTAAAATATCTGATAAACTGATGTCTTTGTGATCATTCAGTGTTTCTTTCATCTACAATAATATAGCCTCTGGTCCTTTCTAGTTCTTTAGCATATTCTTAGTCTCTTGACCTTCCTCATGGTTTTCTTGTCTTACGTTCATCTTCTCAACTTTATCAATCATTCTAGGGAAATACAAAACTTCATGTCCAGTATCTTTACAACAAAATAAAATAGGACTTCTACCGGGGAATTCCTTAGCAAGATGCCCCGGCCTTCTGTAATTATAACATAATGTCAATCCTCTCTTTCTCTTAAATGATCCCCAACCTTTCCTGTACTGCGCACTGGGATCATAGTGATAGACCTGCAAAAAATTATTTCTAGGATCCCATCCACTTGTTAGTCCAAAAATTCTTTCTATGCATAGGGATAACATAAATTTCACTATTTTTATCAGATCTATTCATATCATATCTTCTTTCTTCTAGTTGTGCCCTAGTTTTCAGACTAGGATGAAATCTATCAAATATACCTAGATCCATTCTTTTGAAACATAAATTTCCACGTATCTTACCTTTATTAGAGCCAAAAGCTTTAAGATCTTACCTCTTTTCTTCATATCAGACTTCACTTCTTAGCATAGAGCTTCACAAGTTAAGTATAGTACTGCGCACTAGGGCAATAGATCTACGCACAAAGATTTATCTTTTCTTTAGTTCCCAACAATCACAGTTTCAGGTCCTGGCAATGGAACCATTTGTTGCACAAGGGCAGACCCAGTGTTCAACGCTTCAACAATGCAACAACAAACCCCTAACTACCAACCCTTTTGGCAACACCTGTAAAGCAAATGAAGTATCACCTGAGGTAGAGGCAAGGGGGGTTGCAGGACTCAAGTGTCTACAACCTAGCTGTGACACAGATCTATGATCACAATGATTTAAAGAATCACTTAGCAATTAATATTCATTAGTCTTTAACCCTTTATTCACATTGCAGGTAAAACCCTAATTACATAACAACGCGGTATTCAACAAGATCTAAGCATATCTGACCATTTAGCACATAGCATCAACATATCTAGCATTCATCCAAGTTATTAAGCACTAAGATACTATATTAGATTCATATAACATACATGAAGATTCATCATTAAGCATAAATCACATCAATGACATAAAGCAATCACAACACAGGATATACGTGGTTCACCCCCAGCGTGGGGCTACATCCACCAACTCTTCTTCTCTTTATTATCTTCTTTCAGTGCACATAATCAAAATACCAACTCCGCATAGGATAGGATATCTGTGTGCACCTTGTTATATCCTCCTTCCCCAAGCTAGGCACAACATAGATCCTTCTTACAATCACTTGCACTTAGATCTGCAAGTTCTCAACACACAATATGCACAAAGCATTTACAACTATTTGCACTTAGCTCATTGTCTTACAAATTCTTAGCACCCCCTTACTTACATCGCCAAGCTACTTATTTATGCTTTACACAAGGGGCCTAAACATGGGTAAGACCCATGGGTCGACATCCCATACCTGTTACATAATCCCTAAACCCAAAAAGCCCACAAAAGAGGGAGAGATTATGTGATCTATGCTTCACCTGGCGCTTCGTCTTCGACCAGCCTGTCGAAGTCCCAAAAATGGTCAAACACAACCAAGGTTCTCCAAAAATTGGTCGAGGGCCAACATGTACTCCACATATTCCTTCATGAAATTCTTGTATCAGTTCTTGAGCCTTCTTTTTATCTACACACCTCAATAACATGTCATCATAGTTCCTTCTGAATAATATTTCAGTAATCAACACATATTGATTTGACTTCATCTTTAAAGATCTTCTTTCCTTTGGAGTCATGTTGATCGAAAATTGTCCAGATTTTAAATAGAATACAATGTTTTTGTACCACTCTGAACTAGATATAGTATTTCCAATCGAAACTAAAATTACCCCATTCAGAGAATCACTATTTGCAATGATTTTTCACAATCCTTTCCCTTTGACTTCTTTCAAAGGCTTGATTTCAATGTCATAATCTTGAATTTTTTCCAACAAATTTTTCGATTTCCCTTCTCTTAGTTGTTGTCTCAAAAGAATCTTTACTGGAGAGGATGGAATATATGTTGGATTACTAAGAGGGGGGGTGAATCAGTGATAGAGAAATTTAATCCCTTTTAACCATATAATCCAAGTTATATATCAATGAAGCATTATCATCCAATAACTACAGAGAAAATAAACAATGAACACATGAACAATCATACACATACACAGTACACCAGTGGTTTACGTGGAAACCCAAATCGAGAGAAAACCACAGAATGTTTTTTCCTATATGTGTTGAAGAATTACATTCATTGGAAGCACCAACTTCCTTTGTTTTCCAGTTGCAACTGGAAGGAGGCTCCAACCCCCTAGTTTCTCAGGCTACAACCTGAGGGAAGCTCCAACTCCCCAATTCTCTGGCTACAACCAGAAGGAGGCTACAACCCCCAATGTTCTCCGGCTACAATCGGAAGGTGGCTACAACCACCTGTCCTTGCCACGTCCTGCCACCCTGAAGTAGAAGTAGAATGATGGAACCACTGTCACACTATCACTATGAGATATATTGTTGTAAACCTGTACCAATAAATTTGAACCATGCATCAACCATGCATCAACCTGTACCTCAACCTGTAATCAACCTGTACCATAAACAAGTGCATCAACCATGCATAAACATGTACCTCAACCTGTAATCAACCTGTACCTTAAACAAGTGCATCAACCATGCACCAACCTGTAATCAACCTATACCATAAACAAGTGCATCAACCATGCATCAACCTGTACCTCAAACTGTAATCAACCTCTACCATAAACAAGTGCATCAACTATCCACCAACTTGTAATCAACCTATACCATAAACAAGTGCATCAACCATGCAACAACCTGTACCTCAACCTGTACCATAAACAAGTGCATCCAACCATGTACCAAGTATGAACCAATCATGTGTCAACTATGCATCAAATATGACTCATCAATATGTACCAACATCATCAACTATACACAGCATGTATGTGTGCCAACTCATCAACTACTTGTCTCAACCATGTACTCAACATGTACCACAACCAAAAGCCGTCATCAATTTCATCATCCAAATCTGATTTGTAGCTCTGTAATAGACCTAGTGTATATGATCACATTCCTTCAAACCTTCCTTAACTTTAGAAACAAGAGACTAGCATTTTCATCAAATTTTTCTTTAGTCTCACATGCCTAGTTTTGGATTAGTCAACAACCCTAACTTGAAGTAATTATAACTTTGAACCTGTAATGTATAAAGATCTAAAACCGATACATAATGTTATTCAGTTTCTTTTATGAAATTCCTTCAAGTTTCACTACTTGGAACCTCTCAAAAAAGGAGTTATAGCAAAAATGGCATACCTTGTTGAATTTTGGCTTATTCTAGCGAGTGACCTTGTAGAGCGTGCCCCGCACAAAATATTTGATGAATTGATCTAAAAATATTAAAAAACATACTAAATACTGTACTCTAACCAAAACATTTGGTCTCACTAAATTTGGATCTGTTATGAAGAAGTTGTGATGTTTTTACCCGAAACACCTGATTTTGACTAGTTTCAGGACTGGCCACAAACACTATTTTCCACGGAGTGTAACTCCAAAAATACAACGACCCACAAGCTTAATTTTTTACCATGGATACTTGGATATGTTTTCTCACTTTCACAGAAATTTTATGATTGGAATCATTATATAAACAAAGTTATAGCGAAAATGGTGAGATGACCTGTAAATAACATACCTTAGAAAGCACCATCAAAAGAATTTATCCTTCCTTGCATTTTGTCATTCTCTTCTTCACTTTCCTAAGAATTTAGGCTTAGATATCATGTGTTTACCTCAGACACCTATATATATTCAATATTATCAAGTGTGATTCAACTGAGAGATCCTTGCCTCTTATTTATACTCTCCAAGTAGCTTCCTTAAAAACATCTTCTAGGTCACTTGGCCCACTTTCCTTATTTTAGGGTTGGGTCCACTTCTAATTTCTCCATTAAATTTATTATTGAAATAATTTATTTTGTATTCACATTGAAATATAATACACTCATCACTTCACTTTATTATTTACCTTTTAAAATCTCTTAAACCTCTTTGACTACTTTGACCTTTTGGGGTTTCTAGATGACATATGAGGGTCCTCCAACTTCGTAAGGCCATAACTCTCAAACCGTGAGGAGTTATGTGACGTTCTACATACCACCAGAAATGGAATGACATGTACTATCCATATAAAATAGTATTATCTGAAAATATATCATAAATCATATCATTACGCATCAAACAAACTTGGGTCCATTACCCAAACCTGGGGTCTCCAACTTCTCATGGCCATAACTTTCTAACCGTGAGGAATTATGTGTCGTTCCACATACCACTGGAAATGACATGACAAGCACTATCCGTCTAGGATATTTTCCCTAACAAATTCACTTTCCTTCATCTCATTATTCCACAATTAAGCATGGGTTCTCTTACTCCACAAAGCGTCTTCCTGTGAGGGATTTCACCATAAGGGGACCACTTTGGAGTTCATCCATATTTACTTCTTATCAACCATGAAAAAAAAATAATGATTCTTATTTACATCAAACAATATTGGGTCCATTACCCAAATCTTTGTGCTACGGGGCTTTCTTCAAGGGTTGACATCAATGACAACCAACCTGAATCAACAATCTCCCCCTTTGGCATTGATGGAAACACTCTGATGCAATACTAAAATCATATCACTCATGCTCCCCCTGGAACCATGCCTTTATTCTCTACATCTGATAAATCTACTCCCCTTAGAACCATGCCTCTATCCTCTGCATCTGATAAATCTCTCCCACTTTGTCATCAATGGAAAAGGTATCTTTCCATCTGGAACAGCTCCCCCTGACAGACTGTCCTCTTATGGTGCTTCCTCGTGTACATCTAAGACATATAAGATAAGCATTCAAAAAGAATTGAAAAAGAATTCATTTTTGGAGTAGAAATAACTCTAAGTCTTTGGCGAAGATATTCAAAGGCTTCCCATGGAAGTGGTTTTTTAAAGATGTCTCCCACTTGTTCTTTTGTGCCCACATACTCAACTCTGATGTTATTTTTTGTAACCTGTTACCGTAGAAAGTGATACTTGTTTAGAATGTGCTTCGTCTTGGAGTGCATCATCGGGTTTTTTGAGATATTGATGGCACTTGTATTATCACAATATATTGGAATGGGCTCATCATACTCAACCTGTATATCTGTCAAAGTTTGCTTCATCCAAAGAACCTGTGTACAACATGTTGCCGCTGCAATATACTCTGCCTCGGCTGTAGATAGAGATACTGATGATTGTTTCTTGCTTAGCCATGATACCAAACACTCACCTAAGTAGAACGCTACTCCATTGGTGCTTCGTTGGTCATCAATACAACCTACCTAATCTGCATCTGTGTAGGCAATAACTAACAGATCTTTTCCTTTTGAATACCATAATCCAAACTCTTATGTTCCTTTGAGATATCTGAAGATCCTCTTTACTGCTAATACATGTGATTCCTTTGGTGCTGCTTGAAATCATGCCACCTGTCCAACTGCCTGCATTACATCTGGTCTGGATGTTGTCACAT
>ML786897.1:137019-149192 GCA_009831015.1 Picea engelmannii | reverse complement strand
ATACCACCAGAAATGGCATGACATGTACTATCCATATAGAATAGTATTATCTAAAAATATATCATAACTCATACCGTTACCCATCAAACAAACTTGGGTCCATTACACAAACCTGGGGTCTCCAACTTCTCATGGCCATAACTTTCTAACCGTGAGGAATTATGTGTCATTCCACATACCACCGGAAATGACATGACAACCACTATCCATATAGGATATTTTCCCTAACAAATTCACTTTCCTTCATCTCATTATTCCACAATTAAACATGGGTTCTCTTACTCCACAAAGCGTCTTCTCGTGAGGGCTTTCACCATAAGGGGACCACTTTGGATTTCATCCATATTTACTTCTTATCAACCATAAAAAAATAATAATGAGTCATATTTACATCAAACAATATTGGTTCCATTACCCAAACCTTTGTGCTACACGGTTTTCTTTAAGGGTTGACATCAATGACAACCAACCTTAATAAATAATCTCCCCCTTTGGCATTGATGGAAACACTCTGATGCAATACTGAAATCATATCACTCATGCTCCCCATGGAACCATGGCTTTATCCTCTTCATCTAATAAATATTCTCCCCCTGGAACCATGCCTCTGTCCTTTGCATCTAATAAATCTCTCCCCCTTTGTCATCAATGGAAAAGGTATCTTTCCATCTGGGGTTGCTCCCCCTGACAGACTGTCCTCTTATGGTGATTCCTAGTGTACATATAAGACATATAATATAAGCATTCAAAAAGCATTCATTTTTGGAGTAGAAATAACTCCAAGTCTTTGGTGAAGATATTCAAAGGCTTCCCGTGAAAGTGGTTTTATAAAGATGTCTGCTACTTGTTATTTTGTGCCCACATACTCAACTTTGATGTTCTTTTCTGTAACCTGTTCCCGTAGAAAGTGATACTTCATTGAAATTTGCTTCATCTTGGAGTGCATCACCAGGTTTTTTGAGATATTGATGGCACTTGTATTATCACAATATATTGGAATGGGCTCATCATACTCAACCTGTATATCTGTCAAAGTTTGTTTCATCCAAAGAACCTGTGTACAACATGTTGCTACTGCAATATACTCTGTCTCGGCTATAGATAGAGATACTGATGATTGTTTCTTGCTTAGCCATGATACCAAACCCTCACCTAAGTAGAACGTTGCTCCACTAGTGCTTTGTTGATCATCAATACAGCCTTCCCAATCTGCATCTATGTAGGCAATAAGTGATAGATCTTTTCCTTTTGGATACCATAATCCAAACTCTTATGTTCCTTTGAGATATCTGAAGATCCTCTTTACTGCTAATACATGTGATTCCTTTGGTGCTGCTTGAAATCGTGCCACCTGTCCAACTGCCTGCATTACATCTGGTCTGGATGTTGTCACATATAGTAGGTTGTCAATCATTGACCTATATTGCCTCTAATCTGTAGACTTTGAATCATCATCTTTTCTCAACTTACAACTGGTTTGCATGGGAGTGACAACTGGTTTGCAATCCTCCATTCCGAACCTCTTTAGCATTTCTTTGATATACTTGGTTTGAGAAATAAAAATTCCTTGGTTGCTTTGACATATCTAAAGTCCCATAAAGAAGGATAGTTCTCCAAGTAACGACATTTCAAATTCATTATGCATGTCTTTTGCAAATTTCTGGCTCAACCTATCATTATCGCTACCAAAAATAATATCATCAACAAAAACTTCAATTAATAAAATATTACCTTGACTTACCTTGATATAGAGGTTGTTGTCTACACTTCCTTTTATGAACCCTGCCTGCTGCAGATACTTATCCAGTCTGGAGTACCATGCTCTAGGAGCTTGTTTTAGACCATACAAGGCTTTCTTTAATTTACACACATAGTCTGTGTTCTTTGACAACTAAAATCCTTCTAGTTGTTCAATGTAGACTTCTTCTTCAAGTTCCCCATCCAGAAAAGATGATTTTATGTCCATCTGATATACTTTAACATTCTTTGAGCATGCATAAGCTAAAAGCAAATGGATTGCTTCCATTCTGGAAACTGGGACAAATGTCTCTTCAAAGTCGATTCTTTCAATCTGTGCATATCCTTTACATACCAATCTAGCTTTGTTCATTTTAACTTGTCCATCTTCATTCAATTTATTCCCGAAAAACCCATTTTGTGCCGATCACATTCTTATTCTTTGGTCTTGGAACCAATTCTCAAGTGTCATTTTTCTCTATTTGATCCAATTCTTCATCCATGGCATTATTCCAAAATTCATCCTTGTTGGCTTCTTCAAAACAAATTGGTTCAATTGTAGATAAGAATGCTAGGTGTGTTTGTTCTGGTGAACGGATTTTTCTCCTAGTCTCAACTCCTGCATCTTTCTTTCTAATCATCTGATCTGAAGGATGATTCTTCTATACTCGTTTGCTAGGTGTCTTTGGAGATACTTGTTGAACTTGCTCTTCTAATTCTGTCGGATACTTTTCATCTTCATCTTCCTCTTCTTCTTCTTTTTCATCTTCTTCTTCAAAAAGTTGTTTCATTGATTTGTTTTCTTCTTCCTTTGATTTTGGTCTGCCTGTTTCATCAATTGTTACATTGATACTTTCCACAACTTTGTTCAATCCTAGATTGCAACACTTGTATGCTTTCCTTGTACTTGAGTAACCAACAAGTATTCCTTTGTCCACACGAGAGTCAAAATTTCTCATTCTGCCATCTTGTCTTTTGATGTATCATTTGCTTCCAAAAACTCTGAAGTGCTTCACATTTGTTGGTCTTCTTTTCCATAGCTCGTAGGGAGTTTTATCGGTGTTGTTTCTGACCATTACTCTATTTTGAATGTGAACTGATGTATGCACTACCTGTGTCCAAAAGGTATCTGTCAATTTGTAATCCATTAGTATTGTTTGATCCATTTCCTGTGCAATTATCATCCATTACGATAATGTTCCTTTGTATTTGAACCACTCTTTAAACCAATCTATGAATCCATGCTCTCGTCCACTATCATATATCTATTAAAACCTACTAAGTCTTCTTACAAATCCATCTCTGTCCATACTGTCCAAGACTCTACTTGTGCAATTGTCCATAATGCTAACCCATTTATCATTATACTATCAAACTATACTTATACTAACTAATTGCTCTGAATATGTCTTCTCAAACTCTGCAAGTTTCTCGAAGGATGGTTCTTTGGTCTGTCACAACTATCACATAGACTCCCCCTTTCTAATATTCATATTACTTCGGAGTCTCTAAGCCGGATGGCTCAGAACAATTCCTACTCTGATGTGTATTCATCATCATCTTCATTGGTAGATTCATCATCATATTCATTGGTAGATTTATTATCTCTGTGAGCTCTAACTTCTTTCTTTCTATCTATGGATTCATCTTTCACTACAACGTCTGAAAGTACAATCTCTTGAACCTGTTCCTTATTTACCTGTCCTTCATTTCTTTCAGTTATTTTCCAAACCTTTCTGTATCTAACATCTTTCCTTTTCTCTGTAGAATTTTCATCATCTCGTTTTATTGTCAATCTTGAGATCTCTGGTACCTGGTCTTTGCTCACCTGTTCTTCATGTTTTCTTATCCATACTTTCTTATATCTGATATTAGTATTCTCTTTCATGGAAGTATCGATCATGCTTCTACAATCACTGGCTATGTGTCCATAGTTATGACAATTGTAACACTCAATGTTACATGCAACCACATAAGCATGGTTTGCTTGAACATTTCTTTTATAATCCTTGCAATTTGCAACCTTATGTCCAAAGTTAGTACAATAAAAACAATGACCATAAAATAAATTTTCATACCTGGGAGTGGATGATCTTCTTTGTGGTGTAGTCCTTCTGAATTTTTTCTTTGACTGATCATGATCATGATTGAAGCCTTTTTGTGGCTTGAACATGGATGGTATTCTTGAAGATGTATCTTCAATAGTTTTCTTAGATTATGGTTGACCGTGATTGCTTCCTTTGAGTACTTCTACATAACTCTTTCTATTTTCTTCATTCTTCTTTTCTAGAAACATAGAATGCTTCTCTTCATTATCTACAACCAATGTGGATGTTTCTGTCTCTTCAACTTTCTTGTTGAGCTTGTCGATTTTGACTCTTAGTGTGACAACTTCTTCTTCAAGATTCTCAACCTCTTCTTCTTTCTTCATTATCTAAGACTTCATGACTTCTTCTGTTCTCTTTGCTTCTTCAAGTTGGATTTTCAATGCAATTATTTATTCTTCCATTCTTCTCTCTTCTTGACCAAACTCATCCTCAAGTTGGTTCAAATCATTGGTTCTTTCCTTGAGATGATCCATCAATATATTTTCTCTCTTTTATGCGTCTTCCTTTTGTGCTGCTATGTTAGCTTCTAAACATTTCTTTTGAAATTCTAGAGTTTCTTCAATTCTTCTGGCCTCTTCTAGTTGAGCTCTTAAATTCTTGATGACCTGCTGATCCTTTTCAGAACCTTGAACACTTTGTTTTTGCTTCATCAATTCTTTCTTGGATGAGTTGTTTTCTTCTCTTTCTTTCCTTAGATATTTAATTGCACTGATCAATTTTTCTTTGTAATCAACTTCTGCTTCATCATACTCTTCCTCTTCTGAATCTATCTGACATGATAAGCATCTTTCTTCTTGTTCTGTATCTACATCTTCTTTGGCATTTTCTGAATCTGCGATGGGTAAAGAATATATGTCATGTAACTTATCCCAAAGTTCTTTGGCTGATGAACATTTACCAACCTTTTCTCTTACCGGTTTAGGTAATCCTTCCCACATGAAATCCATTTCTATTTTGTTATTCTTCTTCAATTCCTTCTTGGTTGTAGTGTTTGCCCTTTTTGAACTATCATATCCTGTAACAACTGATAGCCAAATATAATGTCCTTGTGCCTGTAAAAATATTTTCATCCTTCTGCTCCACATCTCATACTTAAAACCATTCTGACCATTAAACATTGGTACTCTATTCTCAGAATAATCCATGATCTCCTTCCAGTGGTTAAACAGTTTCCTGAAGGAACCTTGCTCTAATACCAATTGTTGGATTACTGAGAGGGGGGGTGAATCAATAATAAAGCAATTTAATCCCTTTTAACCATATAATCCAAGTGTTATATCAATGAATCATTATCATCCAATAACTACAGAGTAAATAAACAATGATTAAATGAACAATCATATACATACATAGTACACCAGTGTTTTACGTAGAAACCCAAATCTGGAGAAAACCATGGAATTCTTTTTCTTATATGTCTTGAAGAATTACATTCATTGGAAGCACCAACTTCCTTTGTTTTCCAGCTGCAACTGGAAGGAGGCTCCAACCCCCTAGTTTCTCAGGCTCCAACCTGAGGGAAGCTCCAACTCCCCAATTCTCTGGCTACAACCAGAAGGAGGCTATAACCCCCAATGTTCTCCGGCTACAACCGGAAGGTGGCTACAACCACCTGTCCTTGCCCTGTCCTACCACCCTAAAGTAGAAGTAGAATGATGGAACCACTGTCATACTATCACTGTGAGATATACTGTTGTAAATTTGTACCAATAAATCTGAACCATGCATCAACCTGTACCATAAACAAGTGCATCAACCATGCATAAACCGATACCTCAACCTATAATCAACTTGTACCTTAAACAAGTGCATCAACCATGCACCAACCTGTAATCAACCTGTACCATAAACAAGTGCATCAACCATGCATCAACCTGTACCTCAAACTGTAATCAACATCTACCATAAACAAGTGCATCAGCCGTGCACCAACCTGTACCATAAACAAGTGCATCAACCATGCATCAACCTGTACCATAAACAAGTGCATCAACCATGCATCAACCTGTACCTCAACCTGTAATCAACCTGTACCATAAACAAGTGCATCCAACCATGTACAAAGTATGTACCAATCATGTGTCAACTACTCATCAAATATGACTCATCAATATGTACCAACATCATCAACTATACACATCATGTATGTGCGCAACCTCATCAACTACTTGTCTCAACCATATACTCAACATGTACCACTACCAAAAGCCCTAATCAATTTCATCATCCAAATCTGATTTGTAGCTCTGTAATAGACCTAGTGTATATGATCACATTCTTGCAAAGCTTCCTTAACTTTAGAAACAAGAGACTACTATTTTCATCAAATTTTTCTTTAGTCTCACATGCCTAGTTTTGGATTAGTCAACAACCCTAACTTGAAGTAATCATAACTTTGAACCTGTAATGTATAAAGATCTGAAACTGATATACAATGTTAGTCAGTGTGTTTTATGCAATTCCTCCAAGTTTCACTACTTCGAACCTCTTATAAAAGGAGTTATAGAAAAAATGGCATACCTAGCTGAATTCTGGCTTATTATAGAGAGCGACCTTATAGAGCATGACCCGCACAAAATATTTGATGAATTGATATGAAACTATTAAAAAACATACCAAATACTTTACCCTAACCAACACATTTGGTGTCACTAAATTTGGAACTGTTATGAAAAAGTTATGATGTTTTTACCCGAAACACCTGATTTTGACCAGTTCCAGGACTGGCCACAAACCCTATTTTCCACGGAGTGTAACTCCCAAAATACAATGACCCACAAGATAAATTGTTTACCACAGATACTTGGATATGTTTTCTCACTTTCATAGCGATTTCAGGATCTAAATCATTATAGAAAAAAAATTATAGCGAAAATGGTGAGATGACCTGTAAATAACATACCTTAGAAAGCACCATCAAAGGAATTTATCCTTCTTTGCATTTCGGCCTTCTTTTCTTCACTTTCCTTAGAATTTCAGCTTAGATATCATTTTTTTACCTCAGACACCTATACATATTCAATATTCTCAAGTGTGATTCAAATGAGAGAACCTTGCCTCTTATTTATACTCTCCAAGTAGCTTCCTTAAAAACATCTTCTAGGTCACTTGGCCCACTTTCCTTATTTTAGGGTTGGGTCCACTTCTAATTTATCCATTAAATTTATTAATGAAATAATTTATTTTGTATTCACATTGAAATACAATACATTCATCACTTCACTTTATTATTTACCTTTTAAAATCTCTTAAACCTCTTTGACTACTTTGACCTTTTGGGGCTTCTAGATGACATATGAGGGTCCTCCAACTTCGTAAGGCCATAACTCTCAAACCGTGAGGAGTTATGTGACGTTATACATACCACCAAAAATGGCATGACATGTACTATCCATATAGAATATTATTGTCTGAAAATATATCATAACTCATACCGTTACCCATCAAACAAACATGGGTCCATTACCCAAACCTAGGGTCTCCAACTTCTCATGGCCATAACTTTCTAACCATGAGGAATTATGTGTCTTTCCACATATCACTGGAAATGAAATGACAAGCACTATCCATATAGGATAATTTCTCTAAAAAATTCACTTTCCTTCATCTCATTATTCCACAATTAAGCATGGTTTCTCTTACTCCACAAAGCGTCTTCCCGTGAGGGATTTCACCATAAGGGGACCACTTTGGAGTTCATCCATATTTACTTCTTATAAACCATGACAAATTAATAATGAGTCATATTTACATCAAACAATATTGGGTCCATTACCCAAACCTTTGTGCTACGAGGCTTTCTTCAAGGGTTGACATCAATGACAACCAACCTTAATCAACAATTTCCCCCTTATGCATTGATGGCAACACTCTGATGCAATACTGAAATCATATCACTCATGCTCCCCATAGAACCATACCTTTATCCTCTACATCTGATAAATCTGCTCCCCCTTGAACCATGCCTTTGTCCAGTGCATCTGATAAATCTCTCCCCCTTTGTCATCAATGGCAAAGGTATCTTTCCATCTGGGGCTGCTCCCCCTAATAGACTATCCTCTTATGGTTCTTCCTCGTGTACATCTAAGACATATAAGAAAATCATTCAAAAAGCATTCATTTTTGGAGAAGAAATAACTCCAAGTCTTTGGTGAAGATATTCAAAGGCTTCCTGTGGAAGTGGTTTTGTAAAGATTTCTGCCACTTGTTCTTTTGTGCCCACATTCTCAACTCTGATTTTCTTTTCTGTAACCTATTCCCGTAGAAAGTGATACTTGATTGGAATGTGCTTCGTCTTGGAGTGCATCACCGGGTTTTTTGAGATATTGATGGCACTTGTATTATCACAATATATTGGAATGGGCTCATCATACTCAACCTATATATCTGTCAAAGTTTGCTTCATCCAAAGAACCTGTGTACAACATGTTGTTGCATCAATATACTCTGCCTCGGTTGTAGATAGAGATATCGATGATTGTTTCCTGCTTAGCCATGATACCAAACACTCACCTAAGTAGAACAATGTTCCACTAGTGCGTTGTCATTCATCAATAGAACCTGCCCAATCTGCATCTATGTAGGCAATAAGTGATAGATCTTTTCATTTTGGATACCATAATCCAAACTCTTCTGTTCCTTTGACATATCTGAAGATCCTCTTTATTGCTAATACATGTGATTCCTTTGGTGCTACTTGAAATCATGTCACCTATCCAAGTGCCTGCATTACATATATTCTAGATGTTGTCACATATAGTAGGTTGTCAATCATTGACCTATATTGCCTCTGATCTATAGACTTTGAATCAACATCTTTGCTCAACTTACAACTGGTTTGTATGGGAGTGATAATTGGTTTGCAATCTTCCATTCCGAACCTCTTTAGCATTTCTTTGATATACTTGGTTTGAGAAATAAAAATTCCTTGGTTGCTTTGACATATCTAAAGTCCCAGAAAGAAGGATAGTTCTCCAAGTAACGACATTTCAAATTCATTCTACATGTATTTTGCAAATTTATGGCTTAACATGTCATCATCGCTACCAAAAATAATATCATCAACATAAACTTCAATTAATAAAATATTACCTTGACTTAATTTCATGTAGAGGTTGTTGTCTGCACTTCCTTTTATGAACCCTGCCTGCTACAGATACTTATCCAGTCTGGAGTACCATGCTCTAGGAGCCTGTTTTAGACCATACAATGCCTTATTTAATTTACACACATTGTATGTGTTCTCTGACAACTGAAATCCTTCTGGTTGTTCAATGTAGACTTCTTCTTCAAGTTCCCCATTTAGAAAAGTTGATTTTACGTCCATTTGATATACTTTAACATTCTTTGAGCATGCATAATCTAAAAGTAAATGGATTGCTTCCATTCTGGCAACTGGGGCAAATGTCTCTTCAAAGTCGATTCCTTCAATCTGTGCATATCCTTTACATACCAATCTAGCTTTGTTCCTTGTAACTTGTCCATCTTCATTCAATTTATTCCTAAAAACCCATTTTGTGTCGATCACATTCTTATTCTTTGGTCTTGGAACCAATTCCCAAGTGTCATTTTTCTCTATTTGATCCAATTCTTCATCCATGGCCTTATTCCAAAATTCATCCTTACTGGCTTCTTCAAAACAGTTTGGTGCAATTGTAGATAAGAGTGTTAGGTGTGTTTGTTCTGGTGAACGGATTTTTCTTCTAGTCTCAACTCCTGCATCTTTGTTTCCAATAATCTGATCTGAAGGATGATTCTTCTGTACTCGTTTTCTAGGTGTCTTTGGAGATACTTGTTGAACTTGCTCTCCTAATTCTATCGGATTCTCTTCATCTTCATCTTCCTCTTCTTCTTCTTTTTCATCTTCTTCTTTAAAAAGTTGTTTCATTGATTTGTTTTCATCTTCCTTTGATTATGGTCTGCCTATTTCATCAATTGTTACATTGATGTTTTCCACAACTTTGTTTAATCCTAGATTGTAACACTTGTATTCTTTCCTTGTACTTGATTAACCAACAAGTATTCCTTTGTCCACACGAGAGTCAAACTTTCTCATTCTGCCATGTTCTCTTTTGATGTAGCATTTGTTTCCAAAAACTCTGAAGTTCTTCACATTTGTTGGTCTTCCTTTCCATAGCTCGTCGGGAGTTTTATCAGTGTTGTTTCTGACCATTACTCTGTTTTGAATGTGAATTGATGTATGCACTAACTGTGTCCAAAAAATATCTGTCAATTTGTAATCCATTAGTATTGTTTGAGCCATTTCTTGTGCAATTATCATCCATTACGATAATTTTCCTTTGTCTTTGAATAACTCCCTGAACCAATCTATGAATCCACGCTCTCATCCACTATCATATATCTATTAAAACCTACTAAGTCTTCTTATAAATCCATATCTATCCATACTATCTAAGTCTCTACTTGCGCAACTATCCATAATGCTAACCCATTTATCATTATACTATAAAACTGTACTTATGCTAACTGATTGCTCTGAATATGTTTTCTCAAACTCTGCAAGTTGCTCGAAGGATGGTTCTTTTGTCTATCACAGATATCGCATAGACTACCCCTGTCTAATATTCATATTACTTGGGAGTCTCTAAGCTGGATGGCTCAAAAAAATTCCTGCTCTGATGTGTATTCATCATCATCTTCAATGGTAGATTCATCATCTTCTTCATTGGTAGATTTATTATCTCTCTGAGCTCTGACTTCTTTCTTTCTATTTGTGGATTCATCTTTCACTACAACATCTGAAAGTACAATCTCTTCAACCTATTCCTTATTTACCTGTTCTTCCTTTCTTTCAGTTATTTTCCAAACCTTTATGTATCTAACATCTTTCCTTTTCTCTGTAGAATTTTCATCATCTCGTTTTATTGTCAATCTTGTGATCTCTGGTACCTAGTCTTTGTTCACCTATTCTTCATGTTTTCTTATCCATAATTTCTTATATATGATATCAGTATTCTCTTTCATGGAAGTATTGATCATGCTTCTACAATCATTGGCTATGTGTCCATAGTTATGACATTTGTAACACTCAATGTTACATGCGACCACATAGGCACGATTTGTTTGAACATTTCTTTTATAATCCCTGCAATCTGCAACCTTATGTCCAAAGTTAATACAATAAAAACAATGACCATAAAATAAATTTTCATACCTGGGAGTGAATGATCTTCTTTGTGGAGTAGTCCTACTGAATTTTTTCTTTGACTGATCATGATCATGATTGAAGCCTCTTTGTGGCTTGAACATGTAAGGTATTCTTGAAGATGTGTCTTCAATAGTTTTCTTAGATTCGGGTTGACCATGATTCCTTCATTTGAGTACTTCTACATAACTCTTTCTATTTTCTTCATTCTTATTTTCAAGCAACATAGAGTGCTTCTCTTCCTTCTCTACAACTGATGTGGATGTTTCTGTCTCTTCAACTTTCTTGTTGAGCTTGTCGATTTTGAATCTTAGTGTGACAACTTCTTCTTCAAGATTCTCAACCTCTTCTTCTTTCTTCATTATCTGAGACTTCATGACTTCTTCTGTTCTCTTTTCTTCTTCAAGTTGGATTTTCAATACAATTATTTATTCTTCCATTCTTCTCTCTTCTTGACCAAACTCTTCCTCAAGTTGGTTTAAATCATTGGTTCTTTCCTTGAGATGATCCATCAATATCTTTTCTCTCTTTTCTGCGTCTTCCTTTTGTGCTGCTATGTTAGCTTCTAAACATTTCTTTTGAAATTCTAGATTTTCTTCAATTCTTCTGGCCTCTTCTAGTTGAACTCTTAAATTCTTGATGACCAGCTGATCCTTTTCAGAACCTTGAACACTTTGTTTTTGCTTCATCAATTCTTTCTTGGATGAGTTGTTTTCTTCTCTTTCTTTCCTTAGATATTTAATTGCACTGATCAATTTTTCTTTGTAAACAACTTATGCTTCATCATACACTTCCTCTTCTGAATTTGTCTGACATGATAAGAATCTTTCTTCTTGTTTTGTATCTACATCTTCTTTGCCATTTTCTGAATCTGCAATGGGTGAAGAATATATGTCATGTAACTTATCCCAAAGTTCTTTGGCTGATGAACATTTACCAACCTTTTCTCTTACCAGTTTAGGTAATCCTTCCCAGATGAAATCCATTGTTATTTTGTTATTCTTCTTCAATTCCTTCCTAGTTGTAGTCTTTTCCCTTTTTGAACTATCATATCCTGTAACAACTGATAGCCAAATATAATGTCCTTGTGCCTGTAAAAATACTTCCATCCTTCTGCTCCACATCTCATACTTAAAACCATTCTGACCATTAAACATTGGTAC
>ML786897.1:102139-120760 GCA_009831015.1 Picea engelmannii | reverse complement strand
CATCTTGTACTTGAACATTTAAGTGGGGTAAAAGGAGGTTGCCCCCTCGAAGAGGCTTATTATCTGATATTATCTCTTTTTCAAGGCATTGAGTACTTTTCTTGAGGTTTTTATATGCTATATTGATGTTTGGTTCTTAACATACCATACATATTTGTGCAAACGGTGGTGTATGCGGTGATCGTTTATGCATCGATCGACTTTCGTTGGACAGCAGTCAAATTCTTTTGCTCTTTCCTCGGGTTTCACTACAATCTGGATGGTTTTCTGCAGCTTCATAATTCCACGTCCGCGGATTCCTGTGTGGTGGAGATTGTATTATTGGGGTTCTCCCTTAGCATGGACTCTCTATGGACTGATAGCATCTCAGTTCGAGAATATTTCAGATGAAATGGTGATGGTCGATGGTGGGAAGCAGAAGTGAACAAGTTCTAGAGGCGTGGGCAGGCCCTTTATCCAATAATCACACGACGCTACTCCTATTTGACGAGAGATGCAATCACAGCCAACTAGGACTGGATTCTTCTGATAAAATCCAAGTTAGAAACATATGGAAGGGTATAAGAGCTGGCAAATAATGGAGCATATATCCCAGATTTTCAGGCACAGAATCAGTGGTAATTAAAATGGCTGGAGACACCTGTCAGTCACTAGGAATACAATGTCATTCAAAGCTTGTTGCTTGTCATATTCAATGCCCAAAGAAAGAATACAAAGGTGGATCGATCATGATGAAAAGAGGGCTCTGTGTCAATCGAGATAGGAGGCAGATCAAACAGCTGAAATTCCCTCATACAGGCACGCAATTACAGCTCCAGATTCGTTCAAGTGGCAAAAGATGGTTGAAACTCTAGTTTGGAGAGCAAACTCATCATACAGGTTAAAGTGAAGAACTAGATAGATGGTGTAGAAGGAACAAGCATGGTTGGACTGAGTGCCAGATTTGGTACTTCTGTACCAACTAATGAAGATGAAGCTCATCGGATGACCGTTGTTGAGTCAAATCCACTAAATTTCTATGAAAACTCTTCTACACAGTTATCAGGATATGATGCATTGTCCAAACGGGGAAATTGCACTTTCACTATGAAAGCAAATATTGCACAAGCAGGGGGAGCAGTGGAATTACTTGTAATGAATGATAAAGAAGACCTTTTTAAAATGGTGTGCTCTAAAAATGATACTTTCTTCGACATTAAGATTCCTGTTGTCATGATCCCCAAATCAGTAGGGGAGAGTCTTCAAGACCACCTGTCCACTGGCCAAAAGGTGGACTTGCTACTTTACTCCCCAAACCAACCATTTATAGATTTCTCAGAAATTTTCATATGGATGATGGCAGTTGGTACCATAGTGTGTGCTTCCCTATGGTCGAAATTCATTGGAAATGAACAATGTGATGACCGGTACAAGCAAAGTTGAGCCAGAGAAGGATGTCATGCATATAACCACCAAGGCAGTTGTTTTCTTCATACTGATATCATCGATATTTTTGATGCTTCTTTATTGGTTCATGTCTGATTGGTTTGTTTGGATTCTCATTGTCCTCTTTTGTATAGGTGGATTTGAGGGAATGCATATTTGTTCAGTGGCTTTATTGTCCAGGTCATTTGGTCGCTTTGCTGACATGACAATAAAGGTTCCAATTGTGGGTGAGGTCTCACTCCTGTCTGTGATAGTTTTGCCCTTCTGTATAGCTTTTGTTGTTACTTGGGCTGCAAATCAGCATGCCTCCTACGCCTGGATTTGTCAAGATGTTCTAGGCATATCATTGATGATTATAGTTTTGCAAATAGCCCAATTACCAAATATCAAGGTTGTAGTAGTTTTATTAAGTTGTGCATTTGTCTATGATATTTTTTGGGTCTTCATATCACCTCTTCTTTTCCACGAGAGTGTTATGATTTTGGTTGCGCGCGGTGATAAATCGGGTGGTGAAAGCATTCCCATGCTCTTAAGAATCCCACATATTCTCGATCCTTGGGGTGGCTATGATATGATTGCCTTTGGAGACATCCTCTTACCTAGTTTACTTGTTTCTTTTGCAGTTAGGTATGACAGGTCGACAAAAAAAGAGTCTTTGGAATGGGTATTTTCTCTGGTCAACAATCAGATACGGATTTGGTCTCTTCCTCACTTATGTTTCCTTGCACCTAATGGATGGGCACGGCCAACCAACACTGCTTTATCTTGTTCCATGTACATTGGGTCTTATCCTAATTTTGGCATTGCTGCGACGGGAATTCAAAGACTTATGGGTTTATGAAGAGCGTGTTGGTCCAAAACCTCAAGATGAAATACTGCAAGCATGATGTTAGTATTGGCTATATGGTAATTCAAAAGGTTAACCCGGTCACACTAAACTTATAGCATGATGCCATTTCCATATCCAAAATATGCAGAATGCAGGTTTGATTTTCAATAGCTCTATATTTATCTTCTATGTTCTTGAGGCAAAAGCAGAGGCATTTAATCTTGGATGTGTTGTGAATGATACTTGGACTTTGTTAGAGATTCATTCACCAATAATATATGGAGAATGGATTTTTGGATTCCTCACATTAATGCCATGCATAGTTTTAACTAAGCACTGAGCAAAGTCCAATGTGACAGATAAAGAAGATTGGGACAGACAACAACAAACTTTGGAAAATAGCCAAAGACATAAATGCAGGTTGTAAACATTGTTAGGACTGAAAAGGCTGAATGACTCCATGGCCCAATACTAAAGGCACAAGGTCTGCTAGGTTCTTAGAGACCTCACAGGGAGGTATCCATCCCAGTTGGAGCCAGATGTTAGCAATCAAAAATGCACTGGCATTTTTGAAAGAATGATGCCTAATCTTGTAGGGAACATTTGACTAGATTTCAGGGCTCCAAATGCATATTTGAAAGCACAATTGGAAAGCTTAGGATTTTTATATGTCAATCGACTATTTAAGCACGCAAAATGGACTCTCCATGACTGATAAATTTGATTTTGAAAAAATATGCGCTTTCACCAGCGCAGAAGGCAGAATTATAACTAGTTAGCTTGTGAAAGCTCCACCTTTCACCAGCTAAGGAGTGGATTTTCGGGTAAATTAGCTGGTGAAAGCCTGTCACGGCCAGAATAGCCAAATTTTCACCCAGATCAGGATTTTTTGGGTTTGACTGGTTTGAAATCTTCTTCAATAAGCTGGTTATGAATTATCAAATCAAAATCTGAAGGCCATTCTTGGAGATGAAAGTCAAAAGGGAATTTTTTGACTAGATTTGGTCATTTTCAAGGGAATAATGATAGGGATCAAATGAAAAATCACACAATTCGAATTTCATCTTTGGAGGACCAAATCAAATAGCCTTGGGAGGCTAAAACTGCACTTCATCAGCAATCTACTATTTTTAGAGATCATTAAATAGGACCTTTCCTATTTTGTTTTGATTTTCCATTCTAGATCCATTTTTATAGGATCTCATCCACACTTGTTGTATCTGTTTTGATTTGACTATTTTTAGTAAATCTGATCCATCTTTCAAGGATCTAGATTTCATCTTGCAAGGCTATAAAGCCAAAGACATTTGGAGCACTAAGGGGTTCAAACTGGGATATATTTTGTGCTACTGTATAGACTCTTATTTGCAGAAATAAAGTTCAGTTTCCTTTCATTTTCAATATCAGAAATATCCATCTTTCCCTTTCTGTTCTTTGTTTCAGTTTATTTTAGTTCATGAAGACTGTTATCTCTTTATTGAGCTCATAGACTTGAAGTAAAGGATTTCTCTCTATCTTGCATTAAGCCCTACATTCAGTTGTATTTGGCAATCAAGAATAGTGTTCTTCATCCTCTCCTTTCAATTTACTTGATCTGATTATTGTTTCCTGGAAGAATTGTTTCTTTAAATGTATGATTTGTCTATTGCATTGATCATTAAAGACCCCATTGTTCCAAGCATATATACACATTATTTCTAAGTTACCCAGCATCCTTAGCCTACAACCCTAAGGAGTTTCTTGGAGTGATAACAAAGTGCATCAACCATGCACCAACCTGTAATCAACATGTACCATAAACAAGTGCATCAACCATGCATCAACCTGTACCTCAACCTGTAATCAACCTGTACCATAAACAAGTGCATCCAACCATGTACCAAGTATGTACCAATCATGTGTCAACTACTCATAAACTATGACTCATGAATATGTACCAACATCATCAACTATACACATCATGTATGTGTGCCAACTCATCAACTACTTGTCTCAACCATGTACTCAACATGTACCACAACCCAAATCCCTCATCAATTTCATCATCCAAATATGATTTGTAGCTCTGTAATAGACCTAGTGTATATGATCACATTCCTGCAAACCTTCCTTAACTTTAAAAACAAGATACTAGCATTTTCATCATTTTTTTCTTTAGTCTCACATGCCTACTTTTGGATTTGTCAACAACCCTAACTTGAAGTAATCATAACTTTGAACATGTAATGTATAAATATATAAAATGGATACACAATGTTATTCAGTGTGTTTTATGCAATTCCTCCAAGTGTCACTACTTGGAACCTCTCAGAAAAGGATTTATAGCAAAAATGGCATACCTTGTTGAATTTTGGCTTATTCTAGAGAGCGACCTTGTAGAGCGTGCCCCACACAAAATGTTTGATGAATTGATCTGAAAATATTACACAACATAATAAATATTGTACCCTAACCAACACATTTGGTCTCACTGAATTTGGATCTGTTATGAATAAGTTATGATGTTTTTACCCGAAACACCTGATTTTGACTAGTTTCAAGACTGGCCACAAACCCTATTTTCCATGGAGTGTAACTCCCAAAATAAAGCGACCCACAAGCTGAATTTTGTACCACAGATACTTGGATATGTTTTCTCACTTGCATAGAAATTTTAGGATATGAATCATTATAGAAAAAAAGTTATAGTGAAAATGGTGAGATGACCTGTAAATAACATACCTTAGAAAGCACCATCAAAAGAATTTATCCTTCCTTGCATTTCGGCCTTCTTTTCTTCATTTTCCTCAGAATTTCGGCTTAGATATCATTTTTTTACCTTAGACACCTATAGATATTCAATATTCTCAAGTGTGATTCAAATGAGAGAGCCTTGCCTCTTATTTATACTCTCCAAGTAGCTTCCTTAAAAACATCTTCTAGGTCACTTGGCCCACTTTCTTTATTTTAGGTTGGGTCCAATTCTAATTTCTCCATTAAATTTATTATTGAAATAATTTATTTTGTATTCACATTGAAATATAATACACTCATCACTTCACTTTATTATTTACCTTTTAAAATCGCTTAAACCTCTTTGACTACTTTGACCTTTTGGGGCTTCTAGATGACATATGAGGGTCCTCCAACTTCATAAGGCCATAACTCTCAAACCGTGAGGATTTATGTGACGTTGTACATACCACCAGAAATGGCATGACATGTACTATCCATATAGAATAGTATTATCTGAAAATATATCATAACTCATATCGTTACCCATCAAACAAACTTGGGTCCATTACACAAACCTGGGGTCTCCAACTTCTCATGGCCATAACTTTCTAACCGTGAGGAATTATGTGTTGTTCCATATACCACCAAAAATGACATGAAAAGCACTATCCATCTAGTATATTTTCCCTAAAAATTTCACTTTCCTTCATCTCATTATTCCACAATTAAGCATGGGTTCTCTTACTCCACAAAGCGTCTTCCCATGAGGGATTTCACCATAAGGGGACCACTTTGGAGTTCATCCATATTTAATTCTTATCAACCATGAAAAAACAATAATGAGTCATATTTACATCAAACAATATTGGGTCCATTACCCAAACCTTTGTGCTACGGGGCTTTCTTCAAGGGTTGACATCAATGACAACCAACCTTAATCAACAATTTAAATTGTCTCAAAATCATCTTTACTAGAGAGGATGGAACATATGCTATGACATGACAATTTAAAATATAGGTCCAAAAATGTGTTACTACTTTTACAAGAGACAAGGCTTGCTTCTCCAATTCCGAGTATCTAAATTCAAATTCATGGAGGTTCTTACTCATAAATTTGTTCGATAACTCTTTACCCTTAGCATTTATTTGCGTAAGGAAGGATGGCACAACACTTTTTGTAGCAAATGACTACATAATAAAATCCATACTGATGAGCATCGGTGTTGTAGTAATTTCCTTTTTCATGTTACTAAAGGCTTCCTATGTGTTCGAAGTCCACTCAAAATTTTGGTCTTTCTTTAACAATAGATTAATCAATTTTACCATGCTCACATAATCAGGAACAAACCTCCGAATAAAAATGATCTTCCCAGAAAATGACTGGACTCCTTTCTTCGAATATGGAGGATTTAATTCATTTATATCCCTAACCCTCTTTAGGTCAATATAAATTCCTTCTTTGTAGAAAAAATTCCCCAACAACTTGCCTTCAACTACAACAAAAAAACATTTCTTTGGATTCATAGAAACCCCATACAATCTACATCTTTCAAACACTTGCCTCAGATGATGGATATGTTCATTTCTTTCCTTTGAATGGATCGTTATATAATCCTAGTAATTTTCCATGAATTTTCCTATCAAACCTTCGAAGGTGTGGTCCATATCCTTTTGGAAAGTAGCTCCAACATTTTTTAAACCAAATAGCATCTGATCATAAGCATATGTCTCCCAAGGTATTATGAAAGCCATCTTTGGAATGTCTTCCTCTGCAACTAAAACTTGATTGTATCTAGAAAATCCATCTAACATGGACATACAAGAAGATCTATTGACTTATTGAATAAGGAGTTCCATGTTAGGCAGAGGATAATTATCTTTTACTCTTGATTTATTGAGATCTCTAAAATCAATGCACATCTGAATCTCCCCGGTCTTTTTCCTCACAACCATTGGATTTGAGAGCCAGTCAGAATGTCTAATGGGATATGTTATTCCAACTTTATTCAATTTTTCCAACTCGATATTCACCAACAATTTTAACTTGGGATTCATAATTCTTATTTTCGGCTCAAAGGGATTTTCTCCTTCTCTTAATGGAATTATATGTTGAAATATTGATTTATCATAGGATTTTATATCATCATAAATCCAAGAATAAACATCAAAATATTCTTTGAAAAGGGTGATGTATTGATTAAGTTCTTCATATGTACAATAACTCCCAAGTTTATGTACTTCAGGGAACAATCAATCCCAATATTGACTTTCTTCGTTTCTTGCACTTTTTGAATTGATACTTCTTCTATGAGACTTTGTGTATGATCATCTCTTGTGCAAAGAGATTCATATTGGACACAATTCTTTGGGACAGGAGAAATATTATCATCTTTGTCATCATTTTCATTTTCTAGAAAATATTTTAAGTCCTCATCATTTTCAAACACTTGGAGATAATCTTGGTTATCTAGGAATGAGGGTCGAAAAACTCTTTTTACTTGAAAATATGTTTCACTCTGAATGTCATCTAGATTTGATAATGAAGAGACCAATGTTAAATAATATTTTTTTTTGTTTTCATCCCTTGGAATAAAGGAAATATTGAAAGAATTGAAGGCCTCCATTAATTCATTCACACTCTTGAAATATAGTTTGAGATTTTCCTTTTTAATCTTATACTTTTGAGTGATCTGGTTTATTACCAACTCTGAATCCCCTCTCACAATCAAATGTTCAATCTTCATATCTAGTATCAGGATCATTCCTTGAATTAAGGCTTAATACTTTGCTTCATTATTTGTACAAGAGAACTCAAGTCTGATGGCATGTGGGTATATGATCTTCTCAGGGCTTTTGAATACAAACCCAACTCCACTCCCCAAGCTTGAACAACCTCCATCGAACGAGATTATCCCATATCCAAAAAAATAATACTCTTCACTTTTTATATCCTCAATTTGCTCCATATTCAAGATGGCATAGTTCCCAATATCAACATCTATATAATCTTCCATCAAATTGTTATCCTTCTTCTTGAAATAAAACGGTCTCCTAGGTTCACAAAGAACCTTGATCTTTGCCCCATCTTTGTCAAGTAACATCATACAACTTCCATCGTTCATTATATAACCACCAATCATGGAAGACCAGTCTCTTCCAAGGACAACTCTGTATGTTGGAGGTAGATCCACTAGCATAATATTAAAAAATGTAATGATATGAGGAGTGACGGTAATCCACGGATAAAAATACTTAATTTATCCATAAGTTGTACCTTCCTAGAATCAATTGCATAGATTCTTTCTCCTGTTTCATATTACTTGGTGCATCTCATGCCGACTGCCTCCATCACCACCAAGGGCATGATGTTGTTTATCGCACCAGAGTCTATCAGATAATTGTGGAGCATGACATCATGATTTTCTATTGAAATGTAGAAAGGTGGAACTTTGTCTCTTAATTTCACTGTTGATGTATTATGACTCTGCTTCAGGTTTGCAATTACTGCTTCAATTCTCCCAACTGGCTCATTCAACAATTTTAGAATGTTTTCCATTTTTTGAGGATTTTTTACTACTTTTTTGAAAGGAAGAATAATTCTTAACTTGCTTAGATAATCAACTACATTATTTATTATCTGAATGGGATTAAGAATATTTTTTTTCTTTTCGACTTCTATGCTTGTCACTTTACTTTTGTCACTCTCTTTCTCCTTATCTTTTTCAATATATTTTTCCTTTTCTTTTTCATAATTCTCCTTATTCTTAGCCTTATTTACATGTGCATGTGTTTGGGAAATGTTTTCATGCGAGATAGGATCTTATTCATATTTTTCAAATATATACATGTGCTATCTCCTCAAATAACACAGTCAAATTTGTTTATTTCAGGTTATAGGAAGTCATTGAAAAATACACTTCTAAATTTTTTAAGGTTCATTTTTTAGAGCCTTAGGTTTGTAATAAAGTTTGAAAAAAAAATTATTTGGTTTTCCCTTCAAAAAAGTCAAAACTCAGGTTTCAGTGGCTAAGCGCCTTTCCAAAAGGGCTTCTAAGCCACTAAAAGTGCAGAAAAGTTTGTTTTTACTATGTTGAGTCATCATTTTCAAATGATGATTCTGAGCGACTGAAGAATCTTTCTGAGAAACAGGAGGGGTTTTTTGTTGCTAACATGTCAAAGAACAATAACCTCTCTCATTTTTCCTACGGGTGTCATATATTGGGAGAATCGAATTCATCTCTGAGCCCTAATTTTCGGATCTCAGAATTTCCCTGTTTGACACATGTTTTTGAAATGCAGATCCCGGGAAAATGAAAATGAATATAAAATAATTGAGAGAGGTTTTTTCTCACAACAAAATAATATACAAAATCCTCTTCTATTTTTTACACAGCAGTTTTTTTTTGAGAGATATGGGTAAATATTTGAGAATCATATTTCCATAAATTTCTGTCTTTTCCAACCACCTCACAAATTAGAATTTGAGATAGGAGAAGAGGTTATCAGATCCATCTTTTGAGGATATGAAACTAATTGTAAAGGCTATAAAGCCTATCAATTTTAGAGACTAGTGGTTCGACTTTGAGTTCTAGACTCTACTATTATTGTGATACAGACACTTTCTTTAATATATTCAGCCTGCAAGCTTCTTTCATTGTTATTGTCAGACTTTCTTTTCATTTCTATTCTATGCCTATGAGTTGAATTTATTTCTTTGTCTCTATTTAAATGTCCTATGGTAACTGTCATCTTACCTTTGATTATTAAACAAGAATCATAAGTAGCCACTACTAGTTTGTTGACCCATCATATATATGGTTTATATATGTTCTGGTTAATTGATTGGTTTTCTATCCATCTGATTTACAAACCTATCTAATAATATCTCTTGAAGGCCTTGTACTGTTTGAATATAATTAGATTGTCTTGAATATTACAATCCATTGATTTAGACATTCATATTGATCCATCCCCACATCCATTATTGAGTAAATAATTACAAAAATAGTTAAGTTACCAGGCATCTCTGAGATACAACCTAAGAGAGTTTCTTGGAGTGATAACAAATTGGCGTCATTGACGGGGAGAGGAGATTGAAGCTCAGCTTCCTTGGGAGACAAAAAGATCCAGCTTTGATGATAGACAAAGTCTGGACATCATTTGGTTGTAATCATCTATCTGGTGACTCCATGAAGGATGGATTCAATGGCGATTCCATTGTTCAAAAATCTGTTGGTGACTCCATTGGTATGACATGAATAAGATCTTAGCGAACAGGTATGCTTTCTGTGATTTTTCAAAGATTGTTGGTTTCCCTAATCTAGTGCCTAGTAGAGATGAATGGGAACGTAGTATTCCCAGATTTCGAGGAGAAGAGTGGGAAGTGCCAGCTGAACACTTGCTGGATTTTCATGACTTCATTCACCATCTTGAAATTGTACATGAGGATTTTCAAATTAATCTTTCCAAGTATTCACTAGAGGGGATTTCTCTTGACTGGTGTCAGTCTCTTCCAATTGCCAGTATCAGTTCTTTGGCAGATTTTCATGTTGCCTTTCATTTGTTTTGCAAAGGCATATTTTCAGCTGACCTTTTATATCCTGAATGTTGCCATGATTTCAATCTATTGATCAAATATCCAAATATTCATGAAGACTCTGCTGCAGCAGAAGATATCTTTCATCATGATCAAGGGATTGTTGATCCACATTATGACAACCATGGTGATGCTTTTGACATTGTATTAAATGCATCTATGTTAGATGGTTTTCATGAAGATCAGACTATTTCTTTTGAAAACTTTAAAGATGATGAGCAGATTGACACATCAGCAGAAGAAAGTTATAGATCTGAGTTACAGTCATATGGAAAAGAAGAACTTATTCTTCACAATTTACATCATTTCTCTAATGATCTTCATGATGATGTGTTTTCTCATAAACATAAATTAGAAATGGATTACAAAAGAGATGAATGTTCACTTACTATTATTAAATCTTATTGTTGTGAATCTGAAAAAATGGTATCTTTATCTACATATGGAAATGATCAGCTTTATGTCGGTCAAATGTCCATTGAAATCAGTAAGGCTATCCCACAATTTTCAGATTTGCAGACAAAGGGGAATTGCAACAAAAATGAGAAGAGACATGATGAACAAAAAATTTCAGATCAGCAGTTCATCATGCATGTTTCTCCAACAGAGGTTAAGCACTTTATAGTGAATTATGAGATCACTAAAAGAAACCTGCATCAGCAATTTAGTCAATTGGAACAACAACATGAAGTGGTATTTCTTTGTGTCTTTCATGACCCTATTTCTGATTTTCTAGAATCCATGAGCAGCATAAAGATCAAAATATTCTTGTCAGATGAAAGTTGGTTCTATCATCTGTTCAAACCACATTTCTGTTGGTTATGCATTCCTTTATTTTTTGAGTTAAGATCAAGAACAGGTTCAGTTAATCAGTTTTTGATATGGCTTCATTGGAAGCATGAGTTTACTTGATTAAGAGGCAGTATAGTTGGTTAGTGTAGGAGTAGGCAGCTAAATAAGCTCTTCACATGAGCAGATAGATTGCTTTCAGATTTCTTGAATAAGTAGAGAGGCATGTACTTTAGAAGTCATTTCTATACTGCAAATATGTTCTCAGACAAACCTAAAAACAGAGTCTCTCAATGAATATGCCAGTATGCATATGTTATTCAACAATGATAATAACAAGAAAACAACTTGTACCATTCTTGATCCATCAGAAGATATGCATGTTGAATGATCTATGGAGGTCACCTCTTCTGCTTGGAGCCGATGACTGGGAGATCTTTGGATAGGTTGTCATTGGAGATATTCAACTATGAATCTATTTTTGGTCAATACAACAAACTTTCACTAGTTTATTTAAGCAGGGAAAGTCAGGGCTCGAAAGATAAATTGTGTACAGCAGTGTAAGGGGAGCTTCTTCTAAAGATACAAGGTTTTCACATCTGAAATTCTTATCCTCATATTCTTTAGCATTTGATTTAAATTATGAAAGCATTATCTTACTATGCTAAACCTTAATCTTGAAAATGGAATGAAATAAGGGTAAAATGATGAAAGCTATAGGTTTTGAAGGTTATATGAGACATAAAATAAAATATTCAGGTCTACAACAACTTCCACGGCACTGGGATCATTCATTGAAGCTACTCATCAACTCAATTTTATCATACACAGTCATCAATCAGTTTAACCTACAGGAGATGGGTCTCTTATCTAGTTCATACTTTGTTTTTGGCTTGAAGAAATAAGAGCATGGATGAAAGACTTGGATAAGTAGATCTACTTCAGAAACATGATGATATTGAAACTCTTTATTCATATGTTAAGCCTAAATGAATAATCCAAAAGCATACACATAGTGATATATAAACTAAGAACAGATACATGGTACGAATGTTGAGTAGTACTATAGTATATAAACATATCCGCATAAGCCTAGAAGAAGAAGATCCCAAGTTGTAAATAAGGATTTAGTTTTGCAATTTTGAACATTATTCTTCAAATAGTGCTTTCGATGGCTTAATCGGGCTTTCACAGTCTCCCTTACCCACCGAAACAGAGCTTTTGGTGGCTTACAGGTTCTCCTAGCCACTGAAAGCACAGAATAAGGCAGAATTCTACTATTTTTGCACAGATCCGAGTTCCCTTGATCCAAATTCCATGAGCACAGTTCCAAATGATAGAATATAATTAAATTCATCATTATCAAGGTTTTTTTTTTTTTTTTGGAGGTGCTTAGTCAAGGTGGATCTCAAACAAGTGATAATAACAGTGTTAGTTCTAGTCAAGTGCCACCCCCACCTATTCATCCAATGCATGGATTTTTCAACCTATATTTTGCCTCCCAGACCTCTTACTAATCCATATGGAACATTATAAATGGCTATGACTTGAAAAGTGGATATCTGAAGCTTGGTCGTACAATTTTTGGAAATGGTTACAGCAGGTTGCAGCAGAGCATGAGGAAACGGTAGCAGAGCCAGATCTTCAAGGAGCAGTCCCAGCTGGAAAACAGATAACAAAGTATGCAGATTTTCCTTCACCTAAACCTAAAGAAGAGAAGGAGCTGCAAGAGGATGAGGCATCAATGTCAATCAATCAACTTCTAAGACAAGTCTATGATCTTGAACTCCTTGACAGAGAAGTTAAGACTAGTAATCAAACTTTGACAGAAAGAGATATTGAGTTGTATGATTCTCACCAAAGGCTTACTAAACAATATGATAAGCTGGAGAAAAGGAACCAAATGTTGGTTCTAGGTTATACAGGAATATCATGCTGCTAAGAATCAAAATGATGCCTCCAAGACCTAAGGCACATATTGCTCTGTTAACCCTAACAGAAGAAGCCACTAATCTTATTGATAATCCAGGGGTAGATATCAACTCTGTTGATAACCCAGACTCTGCTAAGGCTGTTGAATCCTCAAAGGAGCAGAAGTGAAGATCAGAAGATGGAAGGAAATACATTTTTGCAATTTTGAAAGCCAGTTTCAAAATAGAGCTTTCGGTGGCTTAGGCAAGCTTTCACAGTCGTTTTTAGCCACCGAAATCAGAGCTTTTGATAGCTTACAGGTTAAGACTTCTGGATCTTTAGCCACTTAAAGCACAAAGAAGGGAAGAAAACCACTCTTTTTGCACAGATCTAAGTGTTGTTGTTCCAGTTGGCACGAGAAAGGTTCCTAGGTGATGATCATAATTTAAATCATCATTTTTATTGCTCTATTTCAGTTTTGGAGGTGTCAACAGCATGAGGAAGATAAAACTTCTTATCTATTTTTGGAAAAATATGACTGGTTTTCCAGGGTGGAATTTTCGACCTCATCCATGAGCATCTAAAGATCACTACATCTGTCGAAGACTATGAATAATTTCAAGGCTACAAGTTTGCAGGGGATCATTTCTAAAGGCCAAACAACTCCATAGCCCAATGGTAAAGGCTACAAGCAAGTTACAGGTTTGAAAAAGATCAGTTGCATAGGCCAAATGACTCCATAGCCCAATAGGAAAGGCATTGGATCTGAGGTTATTGAAACCTCACAGGGAGGCTTTCATCCCTAGAAGGAGCCAGATGTTATCTCCTCAAATAACACAGTCAAATTTGTTTATTTTAGGTGATAGGAAGTCATTGAAAAATACATTTATAAATTTTTTAAGGTTCATTTTTTAGAGCCTTAGGTTTGTAATAAAGTTTGAAAAACATTTGATTTGGTTTTCCCTTCAAAAAAGTCAAAACTCAGGTTTTGGAGGCTAAGCGCCTTTCCAAAAGGGCTTCTAAGCCACCGAAAGTGCAGAAAAGTCTGTTTTTACTATGCTGAGTCTCAAATGATGATTCTAAGTGACTAAAGAATATTTCTAAGAAACAACAGGAGTTTTTTGTTTCTAACATGTCAAATAACAATAACCTCTCTCATTTTTCCTACAGGTGTCATAGATTGGGAGAATCGAATTCATCTCTGAGCCCTAATTTTCGGATCTCAAAATTTCCTTGTTTGACACATATTTTTGAAATGCAGATCCCAGGCAAATGAAAATGAATATCAAATAACTAAGAGAGGTTTTTTCTCACAACAAAACAATATACAAAATCCTCTTCTATTTTTTACACAGCAGTTTTGTTTTGAGAGATATGGGTAAATATTTGAGCATTATATTTCCAGAAATTTTTGTCTTTTCCAGCCACCTCACAAATTAGAATTTGAGATAGGAGAAGAGGTTATCAGATCCATATTTTGAGGATTTGAAACTGCTTGTAAAGTCTATAAAGCCTATCAATTTTAGATACTAGTGGTTTGACTTTGAGTTCTAGACTTTGTTGTTATTGTGATATAGACACTTTCTTTAATATATTCAGCCTACAAGCTTCTTTCATTGTTATTGTCAGGCTTTCTTTTCATTTCTATTCTATGCCTATGAGTTGAATTTATTTCTTTGTCTCTGTTTAAATGTCCTATGGTAACTGTCATCTTACCTTTGATTATTAAACAAGAATCATAAGCAACCACTGCTAGTTTGTTGACCCATCATATATATGGTTTATATATGTTCTGGTTAATTGATTGGTTTTCTATCCATCTGATTTACAAACCTATATGATAATAGCTCTTGAAGGCCTTGTATTGTTTGAATATAATTAGATTGTCTTGATGATTACAATCTAGTGATTTATACATTCATCTTGATCCAACCCCACATCCATTATTGAGTAAATAATTACAAAAATAGTTAAGTTACCAGGCATCTTTGAGATACAACCTAGGAGATTTTCTTGGAGTGATAACATAATGGATGTCTCACATCCATCCATGTGTACAGATTCAAAGACTTCTTCTAGCAAATAATCATTTTTTGTTTCGACCATTTGTTCATTGTATGGCTCACCAAGAATTACGGCATTCAGAGTTGGATGTCTTAGATCCCTCTTTCTTTATTGGTTTTCGACATTTTCAAACCTTGTTCTTTGTTCTAGGGAAGGGTTCATTCTTTGTTCTAAGACTGACATCCTTGGATTAAGCATGTAATTATCATTGCTTCTTAATCTTTTTATTTCATTTTTCATTTTTTTAATGGTTATGTTCATCTGCACAATCTCGATTCTTTGCTTTGTCTCTTGGGATGCGACATGATCTGTCTTTACATCAGGGATAGTTCCTTTAAAGAATCCTTGACCAACTGCCTGATTTTCAACAGGCCATGGCTTTTGTTCTTTATTCTTTTTCGAACTAGATGCTCCTGGATCAACAATGTTAAAATTATCCATCTTCCTTTACACTCTTCCAAGGATAATGTCAAGGTCAACGCCTGTTTCAATCATGATTTCCTCCATCTTTGTAGCTTTGGTCATTGCTTCATCCACAATATCAAATTGGGAGGTTGTAATAACGAACATCACATTTGGTGGCATGACATTTTTATAGAAACCAAGTATTATTGGATCATTAGTCCTTTTGTCTTCAGGGATCTTATTTAGTGTTTTATTGAATCAGAGATTGAAATCTCTTATCCTCTCATTTTTATTTTGAAAAATTTGGGCGAAATTAGTAAGAATAGTATGATACGTGAATGGGGGAGTGAACATATTCAAGAACATCACTTCAATATCATCAAATGATCCAATCGATCTTGTGGGAAATGTTGTGTACCATTCATAAGATTTTCCTGACAAAGTTTGGAGAAGTAACCTTACCATCACATCATCATGTTCAACAAGATGGAAATCACAAACATCCAAAAACACATTCATATGTATTTTAGCATCAAACATTCCATCTCCGAAAAATGTTTTCAAAGTACCTTTAGGGAGAACAAGGAGCTCATGTTGCTCACCTCACAGGTCAAGGGGGGAGTCTCTTATCCTTCTTAGGTTTCTATACATTCATCTTTCTTCATGTCTCCTTTCCTCTCACCTTTCTTCTTGTCTTTATCCATGTCTTTCTTCTTGTCTTTCTTCATGTGATTCTTCGTGTATTTCTTCTCTTCCATCCATGTCTGGAAGTTTATTCTTTTCTTCAAGAGTATGCTTTTCAATTTTTGAGGTACACAACTAATTGTTTTTTATTCTAGTGATTGTTCCTCTGTATTCATCCAACTTCAATTATCTCCTTGATCTTGTTCTCTTCGATCTCTTCTTTCATTTCTCTAGTCGTGTCTTTCGTCTCTTCTTTGTCTTCAGATAATTTCTATTTCTTCTTCTTGGACTAGTGTTTCCCAATTCCTTTCTAGTTCTTCTCTAGTTCTGACTATTTTTATTGCAAGATTGTATATTTGATGCATAATAATTTTTTGGTTATTCAATACGATTTCTAACTGGGGTTGGTTAGCCCAAGGCAAAGTCATATAATTTTTATGGTGTAAGACAAGATCTAAATATTCAAGTTTTATCCCCAGTATGGTCTCCAAAAATGTTGATGTTTGAATCTGTCAGTCGACCAAAATGACAACCTCATGAGGATATGAATCATCCTGCATTTTTAAATATGTGGTAATCTTCTTTGGCTTATGATATTCTTTGTAATTTTGGAATCAATAATAATATGGGAACCTAATATAGTCCAATCTTTAATTCTCAAGAAAAATCAAAATGTTGAAAAGTAAACGAGTATTATAAAAGAGAATTCCTGAGAAATGACCAAGAATCTCACACATCACACATTATAGAAAATAAAAATATCCTCACATCCATCATAGTGAAAATAAATATTCTAATCACATTCAAAATAAAAGAAGATGGCCCATTCACATGAGAGAACTTTTATAGAGTAATACTTATAGAGCTCAAAATAACATTATGATAGACCAATTTCAAATACTTTATACTAATGACTCAGAGTTATAAAATATAGTCAAAGTTGATCCCAAATTAGTTCTTTGGGATTTCTCAAATTAATAATAATGTTTGTTAAAGTGCATTGAAATTAAAGGAATTTTTCGAGAGGATTGGGATTGAGGCTCCTGTGGTACATAAAACAAACATGTACAAGAAAGTAGGAAATAGAAAGATGAACATGGGAGGATTTCAAACAAAAGGATCTATTAAGAAGACAAAAATAAGTTTTTTAGGATTCAATTATACTTTTCTAGTTAAAGAAGAATAATAATTGGATGCAAAATGATAAGGGAAGAAGTATGTGATCAATATGGACTTAATATGATGGTATATATCTTTCATTTGCTTGTTGTTTTTTCTTTTGTACCCTTGCTTGTTGCGGTTTGATTTCCAGTTCTAACTTCTTCTATTGGAATTTTGGAAATCTTGACAATTGAGTTGTTTAACCATTCCTGAATATAATCCCTTAACGAGGCAACAATCACTTCTTGTTTTACTTTAATATTAAACAACTCCTTTTCGATTTCTCTAAGATCAATAGATAAACTTTGCAATGTATTCTCAATATCTTCGTTTTTATTTGTATGCTCGACAATCCACTTCTCAATGTCATCATGTGTGAATTCAATCATATTATCAAACATTTTAGTTGATGCCCTTTTTAATTCTTCAATTTTCCCTTTGAAATGTTGTCGAGTCATAAGTATTAAATTTGAGATATACTTGTAAATGTGTTGAACCTGCATAGAATAGATCTAGCTAGAAAATACTACACACATTTGCAGAGAGAAATTGAGAAAGAAGAAGCAAGATAGAAAGAATGGAAGAATTATCATTAACCGTATTCCACACTAAAAGAGTGAATAATTTACAATATACTTAGGATAAATGAGTAACTAATGAGCCATAGTGTTGGTCTAGATTGATCTAGACACACACCAGCAGTTACAAGAGTAAACTGCCACCTAGTCTAGTCTCTCAGGAAGTTATGGGAGTGCCACCTAGCTAAGTTAACTAGTCAATTATTCTTCAGTTAACTGACTGAACAAAGAGTAGTGAGTTGGAGATGATCCCAATGTTGCATGGTTACAAAACCAATGCAACATCTAAACTCAACTCAACTAGTCAAACTAAAGTGTCAACTGAAAGAGAATATTCTCCAGGTGGAATATTCTCCCCTAAAATATAGGAGACTGGATAATGACTAATTATGACTAATAAAAAGGGAATAACCTTAGGAAAAATAAATCCTAGGTGTGTGTGAAGTAACTCCAACACCCCCCCC
>ML786897.1:91379-102089 GCA_009831015.1 Picea engelmannii | reverse complement strand
TAACCTTAGGAAAAATAAATCCTAGGTGTGTGTGAAGTAACTCCAACACCCCCCCCTGAACATCACTATGGTGAAAATAAAGAATGGGTCCCGGCTACGAGGCCATGTTAGGTACCCAAATACAAAAGATACACTGAACTAAACGACGAAAGAGGGAAAACCTCATGGGAACAAACCCCCCCCCCCTCAAATTACAATGCATAAAAATAAAAAATGATAAGGAACAAAAGGCAGTTTCTAAGAAACCATGTCCTTCACTCCAAGAAGACCTCGCAACTATGCAAGTTTGTGCTCTTTGAAGATTTTGTTGAAGATGTAGATGTATGCACGGATCTGATGAAGTATATGAATAATTTATATTTCCACACATATCCACTTTATCTTCTTGTAATGAAAAATATCCAAATAAATTTTGGATAAAACTTTGAAAAACGTGCGGCCGTTTCCAGAAAAAGCTTAAATTTTGTTGATTTTAAAATGATCATAAATTCACTTTTCGGACTCCGTTGTAGATGATTTGTTTTTTGAAATTGGATATTTTCCCGAGAGGAATTCAAATATCCAATTTGTTTCTGCAAATTTTTCTTAGAAAATATCATAATGGCGTCTGATGTGCACGACTCCCTTTTTTACTCCTGAGATGTATGCATGGTGCATGCAAAAGTGTATGCATGTGACTCCTGATATGCATGTCATATATCTTCCACATGAATTTCAGAAAACAAATCTGAAATGGAGTAGACATCATCTTCAATTAATGGAATACAAATTTTTGTAGACACTTGTGTAGAAGGATCTTCAAACTGAGATGATTTATCTTCCAGTGGCTTTTCTAGATTCTCTATATTGTCAACATTTTTCATGCATTCTTCCTTATTCCCAAAAAGAACCTCCAATCTGGTCCATAATTCATTTGGAGTTGATCCCTGTGATTCTTTATATACTTGATGGAAAAGTTCGGGAGAAACAGACATGCCGATACTTCCTATGGCCATATCTTGTCTATTGAGAAAGTCATTTTTCTCATCGACAGAATCAGGCTCTACTTCCATTTCCATGGTTATTTGGTATAAGCCTCTACTTATGAGAAGAAGTAGAATCTTTGGCTTCCATTCCAAATAGTTATGAGGCGTGAGAAGTATTTCCGGCGAATAATCCATCTTTTGTTGTCTTCAATCTTTTGTACCTGCAAAAAATGATTTGGTGTAGATTTTTCTTAGCAGTCCATTGGCTCTAATACCATGTAAATGTGTTGAACCTTCACAGAATATATCTAGCTAGAAAATACTACACACATTTGCAGAGAGAAATTGAGAAAGAAGAAGCAAGATAGAAAGAATGGAAGAATTCTCATTAACTGTATTCCACACTCAAAGAGTGAATAATTTACAATATATATAGGATAAATGAGTAACTAATGAGCCATAGTGGTGTTCTAGATTGATCTGGAAACACACCAGCAGTTATAAGAGTAAACGGCCACCTAGTCTAGTCTCTCAGGCAGTTACAGGAATGAACTGCCACCTAGCTGAGTTAACTAGTCAACTAGTCTTCAGTTAACTGACTAAACAAAGAGTAGCGAGTTGGTGATGATCCCAATGTTGCATGGTGAAAAAACCAATGCAACATCTAAACTCAACTCTACTAGTCAAACTGAAGTGTCAACTGAAAGAGAATATTCTCCAGGTGGAATATTCTCCCCTAAAATATAGGAGACTGGATAATGACTAATTATGACTAATAAACAAGGAATAACCTTAGGAAAAATAAATCCTAGGTGTGTGTGAAGTAACTCCAACAATACTTAGGGTCATGGGATTCAACAGTGGTGCCAGAGATATCTAAATCAAGAATTGTTTAGTATGCTTCCATCTTCCTTCTTGAAAAATCAGTTAATTGAGTTGGCAGTCCCTTCAATACATTGATTCTTTCAATTTAGCAGAACTTTAGTTGTTTGATGCGGCTTGGGGAAGGTAAAGTTTCTTTATTTCTCATTTTCTCTATCATTTATGAAACCTTTATTGAAAAAATCACAACTCCATCTGTATAAAAACCTTTGTCACTTTTCAAGTCAGTATTTAAATATTCCTTGATGTTCCAAACTCTCAAACCAAGAGAGGCAAAGTTTTTTTCCATATCCCATAACTCTAAAATCAATGAAATTATTTTCTTAATATTCTCTTCAACAAAATGTCAAGTAGCAATAATCAAATTTGAGATTCCTTTGACTCTAGCACTTGATTCTAGGGTTTCTTGAAAACTTTTCTCAAGATGAAGCATGGCAATGAGGGAAGCTAGAATAGGTAGAGGCATGAGAGTTTCTTCCAGTTCTTTAATTTTCTCTTTCAACCGAGTGTTTTCTTCCTCCATATTGGCAATTGAAATATCTAGTGCATCCCTTGTAACTTTATGAATGGATGGCAATCTAGAAGGAAACATATTTCATGTATCAATGGTGGATCACAGCTTCCCACTTTTACTCTTCGTAGTTCTTTCAAAAATCAATTTCTTATATTCCCTGTCAAAAGAATCATTTTGTACAACACAAGTCTCTTCATCGGAAAATGTCTCCTCCTGGACCATGAGTGTAGAAATATGTTGTACATTTCCTCTAGCAGGTACTACATTTGGGAAGTGATATTTTCGATATCTGCATATAATTCCATGTTATCCAACAATAAATCATTTTTTGGTGCATGTGTTTCTCCTCCCTCTTGCTATGAATTAGTCCTCTTTACTTTAGTTTTTAGCTTGTGGGGATTCTTCAAGTTCCCTTGAGGAGGGTTTCTTTCTTCATCATCCCCTAAATCATTACTTTGTATTTTCCTTTGCTATGATGTTTTGGGATGAGGATTTGTCTTTGGTAGAGAACTTCTTCAATAAACAGTTGGTGACTGAGTATTCTTCTCATTTGAAGGATTACCTATTTCCTTATGATGCTCTGTGGTACTTATGATAGTTTCTATATCTTCATGGTCTTTGTCAGCTTCTTGATTATTAGGGTTATGGCTATCATTCTCCTCTTCTCTGCTTACAACTAAATTTATGAGTGAAGGGATGAGCCCAACTGAAATCAAATGATTGTAAAAAATATGACTAGGGTCAAAACCCTTGATTTCCTCTACATATTTCAAGTTGGAATGGTTGAAATGGGTGGCGTACTCATCAATCTTGGAAATTCCTTTGAGAATAATTTCACCAACTTTCCACGGAAGAGGTATGAATTGACTTTTTCTTTTCTCAGAAAATGTGTGAAACCAAAATTTGTATTGACTAGATATTTTAATAATGAACAACTTATCAGATATATAATATGGAAGAAATATGGGTTTTTCCTTAGAACAGAAAACACTGATGATATTGTAATCCTCCATTCTTCCATAATTCCTTTCCCTTTTAGAAAAATCGACGTTTCCAATGAAATTCGGGAAGTATCTTCACCAAATAATAACTTTTTGAATTTAGACACAAAATCATTGTATAATTCATAGAAATGATGGCCAACCCTCTGTCTCCATAAAGCTTGATACCACATGGTCACAGGGCCCACCTTTACATTGACTCTTCTAGAAATGTTTAAACCTTCAAAAGTATGACAATATGTGATAGCATATAACAAATAAGATGGCATATAAAACTTCTTATCAATCTTGAAATTTTCTAGCTGTGCAATAATTTCATTTGAAGTAATCTTGTCTCAGTCGAAGATTGCATTTTCATGAACTACTAAATGCAGTATATACAATGCCAATCGAGGAATGGTTTCCATAGAATCCTGGCCAACAATTCTAGTAAATAAACAAGAAATTTCTTTATTACTATTTTTCAAAGAACTTACTCGAATTATAGATATATCTTCTGCCATTGGTGCAGGGTCATGTAAATATTATTGAAGAAGTTTGATTCCATTATTTTTACTTTATAGAAAATTTATAGCTTCCTCCCCTTTGTAAACCAGGTTCGGCTCCGAAAACTTCAACATTCCCTAAATATTGAAAGAACCAAAGAAATAGGATAATTTCTCTGCAATACAATGACTCTTCTATTTTGAATAAACTTGTCGATGCACCAGGTGACGATATCATTGCATTCAAAGATTTATGGGATGCAACCTATGATAACTATCTCTGAAGTCCACACTTTTTTGTTTTCTTTACCAAGAAGACTTAAATAGTACCAATACAATCGGTACCAGTGATAGTGATGGTCTTCTCTGTTGAATAGGTTCAAGGTATCTCCATAGAAATTTTATTTTCTCATGACTAATTTCACGGATCCTGCCAACTTTTCTTGTAATATTATTTTTCACAGTAAAATTATTTTAGGTTGTATTTTCTTTTGATGGAAGAATTAACTCAAAATAAATGTGGCTAGCCTTGATATAAACACCATTAATTAACGACCATTTCATAAATGAATTTAGTAGTTAAGTCCATAAAGATAGCATTAAATGTGAAATAAAAAACATGTGACGACAGAGGGTGGGAGTGAGCGATTAAAAAGGAAAGGTAAATCAGCAAGTCCGAAAGTCTGAATATATGAAATGAATAAGTGTTAAAATATGTTGGGTATATTATGGGAGAAGTGGAGTCCACAAGTCTGAAAATTCATGATGCAAAAATAAACTAAGTGTTGGGTGGACTAATATATGGGTAAAGAGAGCATAATACAAATCCGAAAGTCCACGACTCCGAAATTATTCAAACATGGTGAAAATGACTAAGTGTGGTAATCTTGACACAAAAAATAAAAGGGAAAAATGGGGTGATATAAGAGATTTGGGAAGGGAAATTATAGAAGGGGAAGAGAAGAGGTAACAAAAGAAAATGGGAAAACAGAAAGAAAGGGGAATCACAAAATGGGTTCAACAGGTCCCCAGTTCAGTAGATAATTTTGTATGGAAGAATGATTTGTTATTCTATCATGATCACCTATATGTATGTAATAATTTCTAACTCAAACAAAAGGTCTGTATGTAATTGCACACTTTTCCTATAGGGGGACATTCAAGATTCTTGAAAACATACCATAGGATCAAGAAGGATTTTTTCTGAGAAGGTCTTAAGAATGATGTTCAAAAGTTTGTGTCTGAATGTTTGGTATGCCAATAGAATAAGGGATATACAGTCAAGACTCTCGGTCTCCTACAACCATTATATATAACAAGCCAATGTTGGGAACAAGTTTCAATGGATTTTATTACATGTTTACCCAAATTTGAAGGAAAGACTGTCATCATGGTAGTAGTGGATTGACTAACAAAGTATGCCCATTTTTTTCTCTCTTTCTCATCATTTTAAATCAAGTACACTAGCCACAACTTTATAGAAATAGTTCAAAAGGTACATGGATTCCATGTTGGAGTTACTTCATACACACCTAGGATTTATTTTTCGTAAGGTTATTCCTTGTTTATTAGTCATAATTAGTCATTATCAAGTCTCCTATATTTTAGGAGAGAATATTCCACCTGGAGAATATTCTCTTTCAATTGACACTTCAGTTTGACTAGTTGATTTGATTTTAGATGTTGCATTGGTTTTGTCACCATGAAACATTGGGATCATCACCAACTCACTACTCTTTGTTCAGTCAGTTAAATGAAGACTAGTTGACTAGTTAACTCAACTAGGTGGTAGTTCACTCCCATAACTGCCTGAGAGACTAGACTAGGTGGAAATTTACTCTTGTAACTGTCGGTGTGTGTCTAGATCAATCTAGACCAGCACTATGTCTCATTATTTACTCATGTATCCTATATCTATTGTAAATTATTCACTCTTTGGGTGTGGAATACAGTTAATGAGAATTCTTCCATTCTTTCTCTCTTGCTTCTTCTTTCTCAAATTATCTTTGCAAATGTGTGTATCATTGTTTAGCTAGATCTATTATGTTCAGGTTCAACACATTTACATAGTATCATATCCGACAGACTGCTAAGAAAAAGCTACACCAAAATTGTTTGCAGGTACAAAAGATTGAAAACAACAAAAAGATGGATTACTCGCCGGAAATACTTCTCACGCCTCATAACTATTTGGAATGGAAGCCAAAAATTCTGATTCATGTTAGATGCAGAGGCTTGTACCAAATTACTATGGCAATGGAAGTAGATCCTGATTCTCTCGATAAGAAAAATGATGTTCTCAATAGACAAGACATGGCCATAGGAAGAATCAGCATGTATGTTTCTCCCGTATGAAGAATCACAAGGATCAACTCCAAATCAATTATGGTCCAGATTGGAGGTTCTATTTTGGAATAAAGAATATTGTGAATATTTCATGCAGGAGGTCGAACAGATAGAGCCAGAAGAGAATCCATCAGAAGATCAAGCCTCTTATTATGAAGAGTCTTCTACAAAAGTATTTGCAGAAATTTGTATTCCATTATTGAAGATGATGTATACTCCATTTCATATTTGTTTTCTGAAATTCATGTGGAAGATATCTGGCATGCATCTCAGGAGTCACATGCAGACACTTTTGCATGCACCATGCATGCATCTCAGGAATCAAAAAGGGAGTTGCTCACATCAAACGCCATTCTAATATTTTCTGAGAAAACTTTACAGAAAAAAATTGGATATTTGAATTCATCTGGGGAAAATATCCAATTTCAAAAATAAATCATCTGAAACAGAGTCTGGAAAGTGAAGTTATGATCATTTTAAAATCAACAAAATTTCAGCATTTTTTCGAAAACGGTTGCACGGTTTTCAAATTTTCATCCAAAATTTATTTGGATATTTTTCATTACAAGAAGATAAAGTGGATATGTGTGGGCATCTCAACAGTGCATATACTTCATCAGATCCGTGCAGACATCTACATCTTCAACAAAATCTTCAACGAGCACAAACTTGCACAGTTGTAAGGTCTTCTTGGAGTGAAGGACATGGTTGCTTAGCAACTCTCTTTTGTTCCTTATCATTTTTTATTTTATGCATTGTAATTTGAGGGGGGGGGGTTGTTCCCATGAGGTTTTCCCTCTTTCCTCGTTTAGTTCAGTGCATCTTTTGTATTTGGGTACCTAACATGTCCTCGTAGCCGGGACCCATTCTTTATTTTCACCATAGTGATGTTCAGGGGGGTGTTGGAGTTGCTTCACACACACCTAGGATTTACTTTTCCTAAGGTTATTCCTTGTTTATTAGTCATAATTAGTCATTATCCAGTCTCCTATATTTTAGGAGAGAATATTCCACCTGGATAATATTCTCTTTCAGTTGACACTTCAGTTTGACTAGTTCAGTTGAGTTTAGATGTTGCATTGGTTTTTTCACCATGCAACATTAGGATCATCACCAACTCACTACTCTTTGTTCAGTCAGTTAACTGAAGACTAGTTGACTAGTTAACTCAGCTAGGTGGCAGTTCACTCTCGTAACTGCCCGAGAGACTAGACTAGGTAGCAGTTTACTCTTGTAACTGTTGGTGTGTGTCCAGATCAATCTAGACCACGATTATGGCTCATTAGTTACTCATGTATCCTATATCTATTGTAAATTATTCACTCTTTGGGTGTGTTATACAATTAATGAGAATTCTTCCATTCTTTCTCTCTTGCTTCTTCTTTCTCAAATTCTCTCTACAAATGTGTGTATCATTGTTTAGCTAGATCTATTCTATGCAGGTTCAACACATTTACATTCCCCAAGATTATTGTAAGTGACATAGATCGAATTTTCAAAGGAACTTTTTTGGACTGAATTATTTTCTTATTTGAGTACTCAATTGGCTCATAGCTCATCTTACCACCCTCAATATGATGGGAAAACTAAGATTGTGAAAAAATGTATAGAAGTATATATTTGTTTCTTTGCATCCAATAAAAAAATACAATGAGTTAAGTGGTTTCCCTTGCCGGAATGGTGGTACAACACATCCTTCCATACTTCATAAAAAATGTCCCCATTTATGATACTTTATGGATATCATCGTGGAATACAAAGGTTCAAGTAGTTGGAGGACCAAATAGGGAACCAGGAAGAGGTCCTCAAACTATTCAAGGAAAACTTGGTTATGGCACAAAATAGGATGAAACAACAAGAAGATAAACATCACATTTAAAGGGAATTTGAAGTGGGGGATTGAGTATTTCTAAGGTTACAACCATACAAACAAATGTCCCTCAAGAAAAAAAATAGGTACAATAAATTAGCACCCAAATATTATGGCCCCTATAAGGTTTTGCAAAGGATTGGAAGTATGGCTTACAAATTGGATTTGCCTCCATATTCACATGTACATCCAGTCTTTCATGTTTCTTGCTTAAAGAAGGTCATCAGAAAAATGATCCCAGTCCAAACTATTTTACCAGAGATAAATGATGAAGGGGAAATCATACTAGAGCCAGAAACAATCCTTGAAACGAGAATTAAGAAACTGATAAATCAAGCAATTACAGAGTACCTTGTCAAATGGAAGAACCTACTAGTGGAAGAGGCGACATGGAAAGATGAGTTCTTCGTGAAAAATCACTCACGGTTAGTCAAGTGTTGAGGACAACACTTGTTTGAAGGGAAGGGCATGTTAATCCCTAGATAAAACCTCATTTTATGTATAAAACCCCTTACTAATCCCTAGATATTGAATTATTACAATTCCAGTAGGTCAGCTAGAACCCTTCATTGCACCCTTTCATCATAATTTTACCCCTTTGTCTCCTAGGGATGTATTAGGATCATATTGTCTCATCTCGTATTGTATTCTGAAGTGTATATATTGTAAAAGGATTTTTTTGAAAGTTCGTGAGTCTGAAAGTCCAAAAACATGGTGAAAAGGAATAAGTGTGGTAATCTTGACATAGAAAAGAAAATGGAAAAATAGGGGGATATGAGAGATTCGGGAAGGGAAATTATAGAAGGGGAAGAGAAGAGGTAAGAAAAGAAAACGGGAAAATAGATAGAAAGGGGAAGCACAAAAGGGTTTCAATGGGTCCCCAGTTCAATAGATAATTTTGTATGGAAGAATTATTTTCTATGGTATCATAATCACCTATATGTATGTAAGAATTTCCAACTCAAACAAAAGGTCCTTATGGAATTGCACACTTTTCCTATAAAAGGACATTCAGGATTATTGAAAACATACCATAGGATCAAGAAGGATTTTTTCTGGGAAGGTCTTAAGAATTATGTTCAAAATTTTGTGTTTGAATGTTTGGTATGCCAACAGAATAAGGGAGAGACAATCAAGACTCCAGGTCTCCCAAAACCATTAGGTATACCTTCTCTCTTTTTTCTATCACCAATGATCCTTTGGTGACCTTCCACACCTTATCTGTAAATATGGATATACAACCTTCACTTTCCAACTTCCCTATTGAAATCATATTTTTCCTTAGATCTGGAAAACGTCTTACCTCTTTCAACAACCATTGGTTTCCATTACTTTTCTTTATTTTTACCTTTCCCATTCCAACAATTTTTCATGGTGCATCATCACCCAAATGAACATGTCCAAAATCACCTTGAACATAATATAGAAAATGTTTCCTATGGGGTGTGGCATGAACCGAAGCCCCTGAATCTACTACCCAAGACTTAGAAATATTATCTATAGAAAGAATCAAAGCATATTGTAACACATCACTTGTTACATTTGTGTCTTGATTTTTATCATGTTGTCCATCTCTTTGTTTATTTTTAGTCCATATCCCACAACCATCTATTTGGTTGTTCTTTGTCTCCCATAACCATTAGCTATACCAAGCTATCTCTGTCAGGGGTCAAATATCTAACGATAGAAGTTATGTTAGGTTTTTTTACCCTAGAAGGAAACCCTCTTTTATGAGGGAAATGTATTGCGGCTATTTTTATTGTGAATATTGTATTCTGAGAGAGGAGACACTGAGAGAAAGAAGAGGAAGTTACATCAGGTGTGTTGTAGGTTGTATCCCTTCATTTGTTGGATAATAATAAAGGAAGGACCTGGCAATTTCTCTGGTGGACGTATCCCACACTGGGTGAACCACGTATATTTGTGTCTCTATTGTATTGTGTATATTTTGTGTTTTATTTCCACATTTTTTTTATTTTATTGCTCCATGATCCTGATTTTATAACATCACCCTTGAAAGTGAATACAAAGTTTCAAGTAGTGGAGGAACACATAGGGAACCAACAAGAGGTCCTCAAACTATTGAAGGACAACTTGGTTATGGCACAAAATAATATGAAACAAGAAGCATATAAACATCGCAGTGAAAGGGAATTTGAAGTGGGGGATTGGGTATTTATAAGGTTACAACCATACAAAAAAAATGTCCCTCAAGAAACAAAATAAGGACAATAAATTAGTACCCAAATATTATGGCCCCTATAACATTTTGCAAAGGATTGGAAGTATGGATTACAAATTAGAGTTGCCTCCATCTTCATGTGTACATCCAGTATTCCATGTTTCTTTCTTAAAGAAGGTCATTAGAAACAAGATCTAAGACCAAACTATTTTACCAGAGATAAATGAAGAAAGGAAAATCATACTCGAGCCAGAAAAAATCTTTGAAACAAGAATTAAGCAACTGATAAATCGAGCAATTACAGAGTACCTTTTCAAATGGAAGAACCTACTAGTGGAAGAGGCGACATGGGAAGATGAGTTCTTCGTGCAAAATCACTCATGGTTATTAAAGTGTTGAGGAAAACACTTGTTTGAAGGGGAGGGGCATGTTAATTCCTTGATAAATCCCCATGTTGTTGGAAAT
>ML786897.1:66547-91279 GCA_009831015.1 Picea engelmannii | reverse complement strand
TCACCGAGAACTCCGAAACGCCGAATACCGACACGTCCGGATCTCCTGCCACGTGTTCTCACAAATGGACGGTTCAAACCTCCTATCGGGAAATCGCGGATCGCGAGTCCAATATACAAGAGTTCCATGTCCACGGAAACTCCAATTTTTCGATGAACTGACCTCCGACTCTCCTCCAGATGTATGACGCGTGTCCCTACGGAGATCACCGCACAGTAGGACTTAACCCCTGCACAACTCTTACAGATCCTATGGCTGTCGGGTTTTCTTCTCAGATCCTATGGATCGGATTCTCTCTCCAATATCCCGATGACATGTCCGGGATTTCTCCTCTGCACAGTAGAACTTATCCCCTGTGCTTAACCTCTGCGCAGTTTCTGCAGATCTGACGGCTGTCAACCTTTCTAGAAATTTGAATGGGATCCAATAGGTCTTTTGCTCGATTGACCTCAACCTCGAACTCTATTTTGACTAGATATTCCCTTTGTCATTCTTCGTCGATTGACCTCAACCTCGAACTCTATTTTGACTAGATCTTCCCTTTGTCATTCTTCGTCGATTGACCTCCTTAGACTGTGACTTATTTCTTATTCTGCCATCCTCTTCACTGTTGTCATCAATGACAAGCATTCACTGCATTCTGTTCACTAAATTTGCCAACACATGTTATGTATAAAACCCCTCATTAAGCCCTAGATATTGAATTATTACAATTCTAGTAGGTCGGCTAGAACCCTTCATTGCACCCTTTCATCATAATTGTACCCCTTTGTCTCTTATATATATATATATCAAGGAGATATAGTATTAAGATTATCTTATCTCATCTCATATTGTATTCTGAAGTGGATATATTGTAAAAGGAGCTTTCCCCCTCGAAGTGGACTATAATTGTAGACTTTTTATCATTTTTAAGGCATTAGATCATAACAATGAATGTTTAGTATTTTGAATATGTCACTGATATACATTGTTATGATCCTGGGCACTTAAATTAATGATGAATGAATGAATGTTGAGTTGAGTAATGTCACATACTTGGTATATTGCATGATAACTAAATGTTAAGTAATGGAAATTGCGCTCACAATAGATGAAATAACAATGCATAGTATGGTCATGTTGAATGCCTCACTTCCCCTCATCACTGTAGAAACTTGGTTCTTGTAGCCCCTCTAGATGCCTCAGGTGAGACTTCACTTGCTTGTAGGTGATTCTAAAAGGGTCGGTGTCTAAGTGCCTTGTTGGTTTATTATTGTTGAACCTAGGTTATACCCCCTGCGCACCGACAAATGGTTCAGTTGTAGGATCGATATCTGTAACTAAGGGGAATGTTTTGGAGGCTGACTAAGGAAGAGATCACAGAATGGATAGTAAGGAAGGAACGAGAATTTTCTGGAGAAAAAAATAGGAACCCACAGATCAACCCTGAACAATGGTTGTGAAGGTTTGTGTTTACAAATCTACATGAAATCTTGTTTGGTGAGTTTTCGATAATTTTGACTGAATGGTTAAAGGGACTAGTGGATAATATTGGAAGATTCTAAGATGAGGCTTTGAGAAACTAGACTCATGAGATGATCAGAAAGTTGAACACAATAAGTAATAATTTTTCTCGCGCAATTGATTTTTGGTTGAATAGTATACTAGGGGGTTAGATTACAAAGTTTGCAATAGATTGTACCCAATATTATAGTGTCGCAGAGAGGGAGTTTTTCAAGGGTCTATGCGGAATATTTCTGAACGCACTGTCTACTTGGATAAATATGTTGTTGTGTGATAAGAATATTATGAAGATGGAATTTGATTTCTAGGTGCATTCACGCATGTAGAGAGGTTGGAGGATGACCAGAGGATGTTTTGAGAGTATAAATAGATGAGTGAAAGAATGAATAAGGAATAGATGCACTAAGGATGCCAAGAGAGGAAGATAGTGAGTCAAACGGAGAGACTGGAGTATTGTGTTGTGGGAAAAGGTTTAGGTATGGTAATAAGAAGATTGTGGTTGAGAGAGAAGAGAAACACAATGTGTTCGAGAAAACAAAGCCCCACATAGTGTTCTAGATCACACAGTATTAAGAAAGGAAAGAGAAAGAAAAGGATCCTTGGTGCAATCCAACAGAAAAAGGAAGTCCATCTCATATCGTAATTTGTGTCCAACCCATGACCTCGTGTGCATCACCAAGATCAGAAGAAGAAACCTATACTTTGTCAAGAGAAATTGTAGTTGGTGGAGGAAGTCAGAATAGTGGAAGTAGTGCAGTGAATCAAAATCAGTTAGCAACACCGAGGGTAAGTACTACGCAAAATACAATGACATGAGTAGATAATACGTTAAGGATGCCTGAATTCCAAGGAACGGGGTAGGAAGACCTAGAGAAACATCTATTTGTATGTGATACGATATGGACTGTGAAGAATGTCCAGGATGAGGCAAAAAATATTGAGGAGTTAGCAACGATGTTTATAGGTCGTGCATTGTTATGGTACATGAAATATCAGACTATTACAATGACAGGAAAATTAAGAACCTTGGAAGAAATTAGACAAGCATTATTAAAGGGATTTTGGAAGCCAAAATCTGAGTCGCAGTGTATCACAAAGATTAAATAAATTAAGCAAGTTCAAAATTAGATAGTTTGGGATTATGATCATAGGTTTTAAAATGTGATCGGTAGGTTGACATTCCAAATTCCTGATGAACAACATAGAGAATGGTTTAATGCATGTTTGTTGTTGCAAATATGTTGTCCGTTGTCACATCATAAAGTTACATCGCAACTAGAAGCCTTAGAAATTTCTATGAAGTTAGAAGCCTCCCCTACAGGAGATGGCATTGGGATGACACAAGTTTAGTCACAGTTGGGTGCGCTAATGATTTAGTTGTTAGAACTAACGAAAGGAAAGGGAAAAAATGAACAAGTTTGGTGTATTACATGTCAAAAAAAAGGCCATCATAAAGACGAATGCCCACCATTTGTATAGTATATGGCTACAGGATCCCCGAACCCATTGGCAAGAGGAGTAGGGTATTGTGAAATATGCAAGACATGGGGACATTATTCGACTGCTTTTCCATTATTGTAGAAGTACTAGAGTACATCAGGAATTTGTTTTGTAATTTTTGCAATTCTATAGGACATGATGAGAAGGCTTTCCTCACATTTGACTTAATGAGAGAGTGCACTTCAGATGCATACAAAATCCAAGAAGAAAATTCCGCAACAGAAGGAAGATTTCCTCAGTAAAATACTCTGAGAGGCTTTAATTAGGGTGGACGAGGAGGATTCAATAAAGGTCGAGGATGAGGAGGATTTGGTAGAGGAGGAAGAGGACCGATCATTTGTTATAATTGCAATCAACCAGGACATTTGGCGTGAGACTACCCAGATCCTTGCACAACATGCACATACTGTAGACACGGGGGCTTCACTAATCAAACAATATTGAAACATGTACACTCATAAAGGGTTAGTTTAAAATAGGTAAAATTATAATCATTATATTGGTCTATAATAAGGGGTGGAGAGAGTTTTCAATTAATAGTTAGTAATATAGGTATTGGGGGTGGGGGTTGTTAAAAAAATAGGATCACAGAGCAATAAAATAAAACAACTGCGGAAATAAAACACAGAAGATAAATAACACAATAGAGAAACAGATATACGTGGTTCACCCTGTGTGGTCTACGTCCACCAGAGAAATTTCCAGGTCCTTCCTTTATTATTATACAACAAATGAAGGGATACAACCTACAACACACCCGTTGTAACCTCCTCTTCTTTCTCTCATAGTCTCCTCACTTAGAATACAATATTCGCACTAATATATAGCCACAATAAATTTCCCTCATAAAAGAGGGTTTCCTTCTAGGGAAAGAACCCTAACATAACTTCTACCATTAGATCTGCGACCTTATAATGAACGGTCCATATTTACAATGAAATTACAATATACATTTACAAGGAAATTTTTCATTCGGGGGCCCGCTTTCCCCCGGACCTCGTAGAGGGGGTAAGCCCCCTCTGCACTCCCCTGCATGGAGTGTACATTCTTCTGGGGTTTAAATTCTTCATGGGGTATAAACAAGGATGAAAACATAGACCTCTAAATCAAGAAGATAATCAGGCTCCACAACTAACAATCTCCCACTTGGAGACTGATCTCAACAACTCCATTAATGTTGTATATGTTGGAATATGATCCTTCTTGGACCTGGAAAATTTCTCATCTTCATATTCATGCTTTAAGACCAACTGAAACTAATTAGGAACTCATTTTCTCCCTGGTTACTCCATTAGCTAACATGTCTACAGGATTCTGGCTAGTGTGTATCTTTTCCAATTTCAAATGTATTCTCCTGCTTCTTTCCCAATTCCTCCATAAACCTCTGTAACCAAATCATTTATTTACTAGCCTCTTTAGAAGAAACATAATCTTCCTCTCTTGTTGAAAGTGCAACAATCTTTTGCAGTTTAGAAATACAACTGATTGTTGTTCCACCTACAGTAAAAACATACCCTGTGGTGTTCCTCCTGCTATCTTTATCACCTGCCATATTTGAATCAACATATCCATGTAGAACAGTTTTTGAACCTTCAATACATAATGCATGAGTATAAGTACCTCTCAAATACCTGAGAATCCACTTTACTACCTCCCAATGTTCTTTACCTGGATTTTTCATATACCTGCTCATAACTCCCACTGCATGTGTAATATCTGGTTTTGTGCAAACCATCACAGACATCAAGCTTCCAATTGTTGACGAATAAGGGACCCTGGACATGTATTCTATCTCCTCATGTGTCTTTGGACACATTTCCTTAGTTAATTTTAAATGGTTGGCCAAAGGTGTACGAACTGATTTTGCATTCTGCATTCTAAACCTCTCCAACACCTTCTCTATGTACTCACCCTCAGACAATGTCAATTTGTGATTTTTCTTGTCGCTTGTTATTCTCATACCAAAGATTTTCTTTGCAGCACCCAAATCCTTCATCTCAAATGAATTAGATAATTTCCTCTTGAGAAAATTTATATCCTACATATTAGACCCTGCAACAAGCATGTCATCTACATACAATAGCAAGATAATATAGCTTCCATTTTCTATCCTTTTAAACTAAACACAGTGATCAGAATGAAATCTACTATAACCTTGTTCTTCATAAACCTGTCAAACTTAAAATACCACTGCCTTGGAGCTTGCTTTAGGCCATACAAGATCTTCTTCAACCTGCATACCAAATTGTCCTTCCCTTTGAACTCATACCCCTGTGGCTATTGCATATAAATCTCTTCCTCCAAATCCCCATGGAGAAAAGTTATTTTTACATCTAATTGTTCAAGATGAAAATATTCTACTGCACAAGACTTAAATATTCTTAATTGAAGTCATTTTAACAACAGGAGAAAATATTTCATCAAAATCTATACCTTTCTTTTTTGCAAACCCCTTTACAACAAGTCTAGCCTTCTACCGCTTTTTTCCTCCATCTTCTTCCTTCAACTTGTAAACCCATTTATTCTGCAATTCTCTTTTTCCTGCACGCAACTGAACTAAGTCCAAAGTCTGTTTATTTACCAAGGAATCCATTTCCTCTTTCATGCCTTGCTCCCACTTCTTTTTGGTGTCTTCCTGCATTGCCTCTTCATAATATTTTGGTTCACCAGAATCAGTCAACAATAAATAACACAATGAAGGAGAGTATCATTCAGGGGGTCTACTTAACCTAGTAGATCTTCTAAAAACACTTGCAGAAGTTTGAGGTACATGTTGATCGTGTTGTTGTACATTTTGATTTCTTGGTACCTTTGGAGTTTCTTTTCCAGTGATCTCATCAAGCACTATGTATTTTGGTTTTTCTTTTTCTTGTTTCTTTCCCTGCAACTGATCTTTGTTCATGACCTTCTCATTGAATATGACATCTCTACTCCTAATGATTTTTTTATTTTCATAATCCCATAAACAATAACCAAAATCATTAACACTGTATCCAATAAATGTTCACTTCTTGGATTTTGCCTCAAGCTTTGTTCTATTTTCCTTATCAATATGGACAAATAATTCACAACCGAAAGTCTTCAAAAAGGAACAGTTAACCTTTTTACCTGTCCATGCATCCTCTAGAATTATACCATCCAAAGAGCTTGAAGGTCCTATGTTTATTAAATAAACATCAGTATCTACAACATCTTCCCAGAACTGTAAGGGAAAACTAGAATGCAATCTCATACTCCTTCCACGCTCCATGATTGTCTTGTTCATCATTTTTGAGGCACCATTTTCTTGTGGTGTTCCTGGAACTATCTTCTCTCTATGAATCCCATGGTATGAATAGTAATCATCAAAGTTCTTGCTACAATATTCACCTCCATTGTCTGATCTGAGACACTTCAACCTTTTTCCTGTCTCATTCTCAACCAAATATTTCCATTTCTTAAAAGTATCAAAAACATCATTTTTTTGTTGAATGTAATAAACCAAGTTTTCCTAGTTGCATTATCAATAAAAGTAAAATAATAACGAGAGCCACCAAGAGATGATACCTGAGCTGGTCTATTATAGGATAAATCGGTAAATGCAGACATAAAATAATCTCCCTAGATCCACCTAGATCTAGAACAAAATAGGACAGGACATGATGCTTTCCCTAAGTTACTATCATTGATCTAAGTGTCAAAGAAGGAACTGATGACTTACCTTTGAGATCGCTTCCTTATATATTTGTTTTTCCCGCTTCGCTCCGGTGCTCTTGTGAAACTAGATCTGCTACGACACAAACCAACCAAAGTGAAAGCAACTATGATAGATTCAATTAAAACTTAAACATGTGATCAAGGAGTCATGTAATAAAATAAGAATAATTTTATGGGAAAGAAACATGCCACTATATTATATTGAATAAAAGTGGAAAATACAACCGAAATGCCTTGATGTGGCAAGTTCCCTTTTAGTGGTCCTTCTTTCCAACACACACATATACTTGTTTCGAGATTTGCATGAAGATGATCTTCAAAAGCTTGATGGGAAAATATAGACCTCAAGTATCAACTGAAATAATATTCTTCACACAATCTCCAACCTATTCTTCCAGCAATCCTTTGCTCAACTTTGCTTAATTGTGCTTAACCTTTTCCATGAGAAGCCCATTATTATATAGGAGAAGTTGAAGTGGTTAAAGGGATGAGGATGATCCCACCATATCAGAGAATTTAGTAGGATCGTAACTATACGGATGCCACCTCACATTCCAGAAGATTCCCCTTCTAGAAACTTCTTCAACCTCTATCCTCTTTTCTCTTTCAAATGCCACCGCACCCTGCCTATATGGAAACCTGCAGAAATCCCACAAGACAGCTATAGAGCATCCTATGGAAATCATGGATTTCTGCACTGTACACTATGGGTAGCCTACGACGTCCTTCTAAAAAGTAGTCTTGCAAGGGAGGAAAGCAGTTACTTTTCTCAGATAAAAGATGATTTTGAGGGCCTGATTACATGCTTGTAAATTCATCATCAGATTGACCAAAATAATGTGTAACATAATTCTTCCCAAAGTATGAGGTCGAAACTTGTGACGACCAAAATACTTTGTAAAATACATGTGTGTGTCAGGAACAAAGAACGCACCAATTGGGAACCCGAAAACAAACAAGCATCTGCACAATATGATACCATGTCTAAAGTAGGCATTCCCATGTTCAAACTACAAATGATTGAACTCATAAGTGTAAGTCATGGCCACTAATGATACACTGTGGATCCATGTCATCAAAATGTTACATGGCTACCAGGAATACACTATGGATCTATGTATGAGAAAAATTTGGATGAAACCATAGCCACAAGACATACAAAGTGGATGTATGTGTCAATACAAATCATCAATATTCCATTGCAACCTGGACCATGAATGATGAGGTCCAGGGTATTCAATCACATCGTCCATAAGTATGAATCTAGCCATGTAATTACAAGTGTTGGAGTCGAACATGGTTAGAAACCACTTGATTACTGGCCATTAATGAAAATCGTTAACAAGTGCGAGGGAAATCACCATTGATGTCAATGACTCCCAAGGTACTGTAGTACAATCCAACAAATGTGAATAAATGACTTGAAGTCAAACATTCGATGGAATATTTTGATTAGGGACCAATGGTGTGAATCCACTGTCAAGAGCGAAGAAACTTTCCATTAGGGCATGCAAGCTATAAGGTACTAAATGATTTCTAAGTCTCGTCCTTGGATAATGAGCTGAAGTCGATAGGAAGAGACTCATCACAGGAGGGCCTTGATGTATCCCCCATCAATGACATGAAATAAGTAACAAATTTAGGATAGAGTAAAACATGAATATGATTTGAAACTGACACAGGGAAGGCCGACATGGTAGGAATTGACAACTACAGATGGTCGACTCAAGAGAGATCTTATTCGGATTGCTCTTGAACATATGGATGACACGGCAATAGTCTTGGCAGAATTGACTCAAAGACAACCCAAGATGTAAACTTGTAGAAATTCAAACGAGAGACAAATGGATTTCCGAACCCGGATTCAAATGATGAAAAAATGGGGTGTCATGTTCAAGAGTGACTCATCGTTGCCACTAACACAGATACAGATACACATTATTTCCCAAATTTGCCCCCACCATTTCTTGCGAGTACCTCTTTATTTTTACACAAGCTTGAGGAGGATAACATATTCTTGTAATGTAATCTCATCCTTCAGACGAGTCCCTCAGAGTATTTTTAACGAACCCTAAGAAGGAGTGGTTTGGTCCCATGCGGTTCTTTCGATGTTTGTTTAACGAGTCCAAATATAGAAAACTCGGGATTTTTTTATGTTTATAGAGTCTAAAAAACACTTAAAGAGAACTCTCTCGGTTCCTTTTTCGTAAAATAGTTTGACAGGACCGAAAAAGTGATAAACTATCACCCATCGAACGTTTTATTCAAATACTTTTATGAGCGTGAACAGAACAAGGTCACTCAACAATATTTTCATTTTTATGGAGTGTGAAAAGAGATTAAATGATACTCCATGTGTGTCACTTTTCGTATTATCATGACGAGTATGAAAGGAAGACAATAGTATACTCAGTTGCGTTCTCATAAATTTTCAAGCACGAGAACGAACAAAAAGTGAACTCGAGGTTTTACTAAAAAACCCTAAAAGGTATTGATATGCGTAACGAAGAAGAAACAAATTATGGAACAAACATCCATACCCCATTAATTAGGACCCTAGTCTTCTTCCTACAAGAAACAAGACACTCACGAGGCTATTAGACTTGAGGGTTTATAACAAAATGCATGTATATAATATAAAATATTATAAAAAAAGGTAAAAAGTGAAATAAATAAGAGTAAGAGCTCTTTTTACCATTTCATTTTCATTTGGTCAAGAACTTGTCTAAAAACCCATTTTTTACCCCTTACTTCGGTTGTTGATTGCGAGGAGCACAAGTGAACATTCAGTGAATGATCTCCATCAAGGCGGTAAACTCTTCATCCTCTTCCTTTTGAATGGATTGAAATTCGTTTTTAGTGGTTAAAAGATGTTTTTTGGGTGAGTTTTTGGGCTGGTAGGCGTGCGCTGGGGCCGCCGCAAGTGACTAGTATCGGGCCCTGCAGAAATCCCACACTGTAATTGAATCCTGGTTGCGGCAGCCAAAAACCCAAAAAGAAATGCATGCATTGGACCAAAAAGAATTCAAAAAATGATGATTAAAGTTGTTGATTGTCTTCTCTCATCTCCCTGCAAGTGTTTGATTGCCAAAATTTTGGAGTGGAGAGAACGAGAACATGAGGATGATGACTTCATGGCTTTGAATGATCCGGGCATCGAAAATGTCCTTCGACAATGTGGCTTGTTAAAGTTCTTCAAAATACAGGGCATGAGAGCCCAACTGAGACTGTTAGAGTACTTGGTCCACATGTGGGACATGGACCAACAAGTGTTTCATGTGGGTGTCCATGTTCTTTCCTTGGACATCGAAGATATTTACTTTTTGACAGGGCTATCCCGTCATGGGGCACATGTGACCCTAACAGGGGGTCGAAGTGGTGGCTTGCCGATGAGCGAGTACATTCGTTGGTATTGCAAACCTAAGGCTGAGAGGCTCAAGTAAAGTGTCCATCAGAGGATTTTGGGATTTGACTCTCAGGACCATTCTCTTTACTATTGTGTGGATGGCGGGAAGTGCTTCGCCACACATGGCCCTCAAGAGTTATTTTCAATACGCCATTGAATGCATAGAACCTCAAGTGTTCAATTGGTGTGATGGTATGCTCCGCAATATGAAGACACAACTCACTAAAAGAAATAATGGAGACCTAAAGTAGTTTGGGTATGGGTCCATTTTGGTGTCTTTCTTATTAGAAAGAGTCCCTCATTTGTGGCTGCAGGTAGAGTGGGGAATACCAGCCCCATGAGATCCAAGAATGAAATGGTGGTGTGACCTTATGGCTCGACATGTAGCAAGCCCCATTGTCAAGTACAATGATGCATTTTTTGACTGGTTAAGGCCCCAAATTTTGATTATTGATGATTATGCATATGTCAGCCTGGACTTTCAAGGTGATCTCGATTTGGTTCTCCCTAAGGGATTTCAATGGGGAAATCTAGGTAAGAAAGACATTTTGTTCTTTATAGTGTTTTTGTGGATTTTTAGGATATAAGATGTTTTTTGTGTTTTCGATCTAAAGACTAATCAAAAAAATTGACCATGCAGATGTAGTGTCACACCGATCTCTGGGAACATCTCTGATCCAAAGATGAGGAGAGGCAGGCATAGTAGCAGGATGGGATGTTGGCGACTATGAGGCAATGGGGCAGAACCTTGAGGGTCTGACAGTAGGCATTCCCGACATCTCGATCGATGAGATCCTGAGGCGTTATCAACGCCATAATGTAGGCGTGTCCGGCTCACTTAGTAGGTTACTTCATAGGGTGGCATGGGCAGTAGTATTCTACCATGAGCAGCATCCATGATGTTATTTTGTAGAATCCATGGGCTTCATATTTTGATATTTTGGTCCTTGGATGGAAAACATTTTTGTAAAACATTTTATGATTATATATATATACATGAGGCTTCTACCGACTTACTATGCTTCTATATACAATGTGTAATGTGTGATTGGATTTATAAATGTCTCAAATGTCTGTCTAACACATGATTAGCTAGAGCATCAGTTAATGTATTTAGACATCTAGGAATGTGTTGATATTCAATATAATCGAAATAATGTTCCAAGAGGAAAATTCGTAGATATACCTGTAACAAAGTAGGACTTCAAATAGTATAGACATTATTTAACTGGAGCACTACTAGCTTTGAATCAAGTCATACAACGAAGTGACAAATCCCAAGTGAAATAGCGTCGGTCAATAATTCGATGACTGCACTATATTCTGCGATATTATTAGTTTCACGATCGAGGAAAACACCTTGTAGACTGATAATCTCGTTGGTAGGTGCATAGATTTCCCAAGCAGCAAAAGCTAGGTTCTGAGTACTATGGTTGGCACCATCAGCAAAGCCAATATAGGGTAGTGAAGACACCGACATTTGGAAACCAAGCACAATGCAAGGTAAGCAGTTAGTGGTGGAAACCAAATAACAAAATGCACAAAAGTAACACACAAGAGTATAGTACAGTAAAAGTACAAGAATCATGCAAAGACAGTCTAAACATAGTACTTCTTCGAGTAAAGCCCATTTCTGGGTTCACTCAAAGGAATGTCATCATAATCTACTAACTCGTAAGCTCCCTTCTCTAACACTTGTTTGACAATATATGGACCTCGCCACATAGCTTCGAATTTTCTGGCTCCTAGTAGATCACGATCTTGTTCATAGAGGAGAACTAGATCTCCCTCAGAGAAAACACATGGCTTGACATGCTTGTCATATTGGGCCTTTATACATTTCTTTTGGGTTTCAATAACTAGTGTGGCATCATGACGGGTCTCATATAATTGCATAAGATGCAATAGACGTTCTTCTTCAGCAGACGTGTTTGGGAGAAGTTAGGCGGCTAGCTTTAAAGATGGTATTTCACATTCAATTGGGAGAACGACTTCAATGTCGTAGACTAGTTGAAAAGGGATAAATCCCATAGCAGACTTCACAGATGTCTGATAGGCCAATAATGTTGAAAACAACATTGTGTGCCAACTGGTCTTATGGATTCCTATTATCCGATGAAGCATAGTGATAAGGATTTTATTTGTTGCTTCAACTTGGTTGTTGGCCTGTGGATAGTAGGGGGTTGAGTTTTCGTGTCGAAGACCCAACTTTTCGGTAAGTTTAGACATCATAAAGTTTCAAAAATGGCTACCGTGATTAGTAACGATAGCTTGCGGGATCCTGAGTCGAGTAATAATATGATTAAATATGAAAAGGGCTATAGTTTTCCCAGTATTGTTGAATGTAGGCATTGCCTCAACCCATTTCGTGAAATAATCCATGGCAACAATAATGTATCCATGCCCCACGGCCGAGTGAGGGTTACATGCCATGAAATCGATACCCCATTTTGCGAAAGGTCTGACGGAAACTACAAGGTGTAAGGGAGATGTGATCTTATTTTATTATTGTATGTTTGGAAAGCATGGAATTTTTGGATGGAGGTAATACAGTCATTGAATAAAGAAGGCCAAAAATACCCTGCTCATAAGATATTTTGGGAAGTAGCATACCCACACATGTGACGACCACATGCTCTAGAATGGCAGTAATTCAATGCTTGCTCAGCCTCATCATAGGTGAGACATCGTCAAAAAATGGAGTCAACCCCACGATGATAAAGAGTGTCACCGAGGATGATATATTGACGAGCTTGATATCGGATACGACGACGGTCAGCACTAGATAGATCGGGGCGAAAAGTTTGAGTCTGGAGATATATAATGATATCTCCATACCAAAGGTCATCAGAACTGATCAGAAAAAGAGATTCATCAGGTAAATAATCTACTACTACATTTTCTGTCTCAGTGCAAAGAAGGTCACACATCATTTCGACAAACACCAAAGATTTCTTAGACTTAGCGCATTTGAATTCTAAGTCAAACTCTTGGAGAATCACTATCCATTTAGATTACTTGCCCCCTAGCAATTGGCGTGTAAGAATGTGTTGCATGGGGTTGAAAACAGAAATTACAGTGGTCTTGCATAATAGGATGTAGTGACGGAAACATTGGACAGCTTGAACAGCTTCCAGGGCCAGTTTTTCAACATGTAAATATTTGGTTTCAGTGGTCGTGAGACTCCGAATCAAATAATAGATGACATGTTCTTCGTGTGAATCATCTTCTTGGACTAGAACCATGGCGATGGTAGAGTCCGAAGCAGCGAGATAAAGGAAGTAATCTCGACTATAATCGGGTGGGAAAAGTAACGGGGTACGGGTTAAAGTCAGTTTCAAAGCTTCGAAATATTTCTTGGCAGTGGAATCCCATACGAACTCAGAACCTTTCTTTAGCAGTCGAGTAAATCTGAGCATTAATTGAGCATAGTTTGGGATGAAACGACGTAAAAAAAATTCTTTCCCTTGCAAACTTTGAAGCTGGCGAAGTGAAGAAGGAGGAGGGAGATTAAGGATTGCCTCGACCTTCAAAGGATTGACCCTAATCCCCTGTCATGAAATGATAAAACCTAGAAGCCGGTTGGACTCCACACAGAAAACACATTTATGTGGGTTCAAGTGTATGCAATAGAACCGACAACGAAGAAAAATGGCTCGGAGGTGTGCCGGATGGTCACTATGATGCATGGAATGCGTCGATAGGTCATCTAGATATGGTTGTACAATGTGCTTAATATCATGAAAAGCATAAGACGTGTTGAAAAGTCACACCGATGTTATTTAAACTGAAGGGTAGTTTATGGTAGGAAAGGGTGCCCCAAGGACAAATAAAAGCGGTTTTGTGTTGATCCGCGGGAAAGATGTTGATTTGATTATAGTCGGAGAAACCGTCCGTTAAAGAGAATATTTCCCTCTCAGTGCAATCATCAACAATCTGGTCAACAAAGAGGGTGGGAAAGTTGTCCTTACGACAAACTTGATTGATATCCCTATAATCGACGCAAACACAGATCGTACCTTGTTTCTTGTTAACCGAAATGAGATTGGATACCCAATTAGTTAAATCCACAGGATAAATCAAGCCATCTTTAAGAATTTTTTCGACTTCAAGATTAATAGCAGTTTCTTTACAGGGGTGGACAGGACGAAGTCTCTGCCAGACAGGTCTAGTGCCCGAGTACGTCTTAATTTCATGTACAACAATGTCAGGGCCAATACCCGACATTTCTTCATAGCTCCAATTGAAGATGTCATGAAACTCTTGGAAAAGTGATTTATATGCGACAACCTCGTCAATGGAGCATGAAGCTTCGATGTGAACATTTTCAACGACTCCAGGTTTAATGGATATGTTGAGGGGGATGATGGGTGAAATATTACTTAAGTTCCCTTCATATAACATGTCGTGTGACGACTCAAGAATAGATAAAATGACAGCAACGGTCGACGGAGTCGAGATCCATTGGTAACTCTCGATGGTGTATTGTTCGAGGAAGAGAATGGAACGATGATGTCCATCATCCCAAGGGGTGTCTACCATCGACATAACCGACATAATCATCTCATCCGTGGGAAAAATAACATGGAACAGGTCAAGAGACGAATCACCGATAGAGAGGGTAGAAGGGGTTGTCAATTGAATGGCTTGATAGGCAGATTCAACCAGACTTAAAGGCATTTGGTTTCCGTAGCGAGGATAATCACCAGGTTTGGGTATTACCCACGGGTCAGAAGATGTGTGAGTTTTTCGAATGGAGGTGGAAATCATATTGATCGAGGCAACCAAAGGAGGTGGAACATTGGGAGGTGGGATTGGGAATGTACCCATCAGAGTCGAATCTTTGAGTAGGCATACACCGACGTTCTCACACCTAGGCAGTGTCTTCATGATAAAAGGTATGTTGCTAGTACGGGTGTCAGAGTTGAAAAATAGTTGGTCGATAGTAATGACCTTTCCCTGATGTGGAAAACGTATAACACGGAAAAGGGTAGACACAATGGCACACATCGCATCAATCCAGTTACAACCAAAAAAGAGGTTATAATCGAGAGGTGCATCAAAGACCTCAACTTCAACATTGACCAATTTTCCTTTCAACGTAATAGACAACGAAGGAAGTACATCGTAGGGCATAAAGCCAGAGCCATTGAAGTCTTTAAGTGTGTTATGTGATTAAGTAAGAGGAGGAGAGTTGATGGCCTTCCAATAGACAATAGACATTACACATGTGGAGGCACCTTCATCAATAAAGTCCTATAGATGTTCTTTTCAGAGAAAACAACTTGTATTTGGAATGTTAGTTGAGGGGGGAGTCTCAGAATGTGATCTTCGAGGTAAAAAATTATCAAGTTTTTATTTGTAGGATCAATTCCACCGATATCCTTTATCATTGCCTTCCATTGATCAGGGCAACTTTGAAGGACTTCGAGAGCCGACATCGCAGAAGGTTCTTGCGCCAGATCTTCTACAATAATGTAGTTTTGAGTAGCACGTGCATGAGGGTTGAAGGCGGAATTTTGAACAACACCCTTTGGGGGAGGGCAAAGAACTGTATTGAGACTCGATCATTTGATATGAAGAGGACGGTTGGGAGGTGAAGTTGAGGGAGGTTGTTGAACCAACGAAGGTGGTATATCGTCAACCTTCTCCTTTGAGGAAGAGTAATCTTTGGTCTAAGTGGTAAGTGTAACGTCATTCTTTCTAGAATCACCAGTACACATGAGTACATAATAATTAGTGGAGGGAGAGGGTTGGTCATGGATGACCAATTGGGCCTATTGTTGAGAAGGGAAAGGTTGAGACAAAACGAAAGGTGTGGGAGGTTTCACGGTCCCTTAGAGGAACTTAGCAACCTCGGCCCATCTTGGACAATCTTTCATATAGTGATCATCACCACAAATAAGGCAAGGGTATCGGGGTTTGCGCTTATCCTTATCATTAGCGGGTTGGGTTTTGGCTTTCTCAGACTGCGGGTTATTTTTATCCTCCTTATTCTTACCCTTCCCTTTTTTAGATTTATTCTTTTCGTCAGGGGTAGATTGAACAGAGTTAACTTCAGAGGTTTTGTTGACGGAAGGAGTAGGACACAGAGCATTTTGAACATTAGAAGCATTAGAATTGGGGTTGGTGGGAGAGGCTTGAATATTTTGAGGTTGAGCATGGAAAGTGACAATCACACCATTAGCCACATGAGAAGCAGTAGGGGTAGTTGAGGTAGTGGTAGTAGAAGGGCGAGGTGCATCAGGGAGTAATTCATAAAGAGTACCCGTTTGTGAATAAACGAGGTCAAGGTACTGAGTGCGACTGATAGCCTGTTCTTTGGTGACAACTCCACCCATGGAAATATCACGAATGATTTCGTGAACCACTCTGCCAATAACTCAATGGGAAGATCGAGTTTGATCAAACATCATCTTCGTCGCCACTCATGAATGTGATCAGAGATGTGAGTGACCTTAGTTTGCTTGAAGGAACTCAAGATCTTGGTTCCTGATTCATAACGGATCAGTAATTGGTACTGTGTAAGGAAAGCCATGGCTGGGGTATTAAAGTCAATAAAGAAACCTCGTGGTATTTCTATATACCACTTTGCATCTGAACCCGTGAGAGTTCATTGGAAGAGACGTAACTGAATGGAATCATCCATCAAAGAGTTGGATGAACACCAAAGGTGGAAATTCATGACATGGTTGTTCGGATCCTCTCCCGGTTTACCATCAAATTTTTGGATGTCGAACGGTAATTTGGCCGGTATAACGGGCCAGTGGGGAGAATGTAGTATAGGATAATTTAAGATTCTAGACAAATAAGGTAGGTCCAAAGTGGCTAAAAAGGGTAATTGTCTATTCACCAGAGGATACTGGTGACTTTGGGGAGGGATTCCCATCAGTATAGTAGTAGGACCATAAGAAGTATGTATGTGAGGTGAAGGTCCTAACAGATTCATACATGTGTGCGGAGGCATGTATCCCATAGGGTTTTACTGATTAGGGATGTTCCCTTGGGGAGGGACACTAGGTTGAACTTTTGAACCCCAAATGGAATTGGAAGAACTGAGGTATGACTGGCCCAAACTAGGGGGTATAAAAGAGATAAATTGAGGTTGTTTCCCCCCAGATGATTGTGGATTTCCTTGAATAAGAAGATTCCAATACTAGGCTAGTGATCCGTGGATGTTCTATCCATATTTTGGATTATATCCTCCGAGCGGGGTTTGACCCCCAAATTGAGTTTTCCCCCTTGGATTATATTGTCCCCTAATAGGAATTCGATAACCAGAAGTGAATAACGGAGTAGAACTTCCCAATGTGGTAGAGCCACTGGATCCAAATCCTCCTATAAAAGGTGGATAAGACCCTCCAGAGAGGAACTGGGATGGTGTCGGAATGGAACCGGAAGCAACACTATACCCAGAAGGAGTAAAGACTCCAGAAGCTCATGATGGAACTTGGATAGGAATGGGGATAGAAGAATTCAAAGAATTATACCCAAGAGGAGTGACGGGATTTGTCTAGACGAAAGCAGTGTGCCAATAGGAGGTTGGCTAGCCATCGTATTCCTGGTGGGAATAATCATAGTGTTTGGGACCATTATGGAATGGGCCTATTGAAGAGGGATAGTTGAGCTAGGACCAACCTCTGAACCAATGAAGAAATAGCAGGTTGTACTGTTAAAGTGATCTAAAAGTATCGTAAATGTAGTAGATGTCTAGGGTAGTTTAGCAATGACAGGTATATCAGCTCCGGCCTCTGAGTTGGGAGGGTTTTTCCTAGAAGTTAGAGTTCGAGATATGTCAGTGGTCCAAAACGGATCCTCGTTTTCAAGGCCAACAAGGATTCTGGTTGGTATTCCATAAGTATCAAATACAAGTTCTTCTGATGAGTTTAGACGGAGAATACATCTCTCGTATCCAAGAGGTAAGCGAAAAGCATCCAAAGAATCGAAAATGATTCAAAAACTTTATAAAGAGTCAGTTCTTTCCGCTTGTGAAGGTATGTGGTCTTGGATCTCACTCTCTTAAGGAGAGTCCTCTGGTGGATTAGGAGGCAAGGGTTTAGAAACTTTTGGATCTTCCGGAGGTAGTCCTTGCATCCTATGCGAATGGCGTGGAGGGTCAATGTTGGTCGAACCAAAAATTTTATGGAAAAAAGCTATGGCCAACTATGTAAACAAACAACACTCGCTAGTAGAATCTAGGAATCAGAACCAAGAAAACAAAACCTTCTTATTCCAAATTCACTAGTTGGTGATGAAATCCAACGTCACGAAGTCAAGACAAAAAGGGGATGGGCTAGGGTGGATAAGTTACGTTGACGACCTACTTAACAGACTTACACCCTAGTGCAAGCTCCCACACATAATCATGGGTATACCCTCCAAGGAGCCCGAGTGAGTCTGGCCAACGTCAATTCCAGGTACAGTGAAGACTTACCCCTCCATGTTCATCTCGTGTAAGACCCTAAGAAGATAGGCAAATAAGGCTACCAAAATCAATAATGATTCCTAGGGAGATAGTCGACAGTCTGATCCACGCGCAAGGGTAGGGTATCTAGCCCAAAATCAACTAGAGAGGTTTCCACTCATCATTGTGGGTATACCTTCAAGTGACCCCCATAATACACGCAATATCTACACCGAGATCAACAAAGCAGGGTGAGTAACTCTGCCAATCTCAATGCGACCTTAGGTTTGACCCTTGTGTGAGAAGGGATTCCCAGGACAAAATGTTGCAAATGGAATTTAACACTCCCTATCACAAGATGCTATTGTGTGTTTTTTTCTTTGGAGAGTGTGTCTCACCACCTATTCCAAAGCTCTAGCCTAGATAATGTTGGTGTAAAAGATCCCTAGAAAAGATTACTAATTAAGTTTTAGATTTTCGCAATATTTTTAAAGGTTGTTGTTACTCAAGAGGGAGACAGAAATAAAACCGATGTTGTGTAATATCTTGACCCAAGAATATGCAAATAGAAAATGAATGATGCAAATTTTCGTTCAATGAATTATATCTACAACAAGGAGAAGGTGTTTCCGGAATGATGTAAGATACGAAATATACTTTCATTTTCTTTAAATGAACACAATTTCAAACAACCAATAAACAATGAAGTTCTTGAATGTTATCTTCTCTTAAATGCAATAAATTTTCTTATGTATGATTATTCAAAAGAATGGGTAACTTCAAATTATTCCTTTCTAAGACCAGACCAAGGGCATGACAGAGAAAGGACAAGTAATCCAAGAAAATTTATACCTTCAACAAGCACCCAAATCAAACTTTCAATGAAGATAAAAGTAAAAATGACAAGAAAGTATTTCTCCAAATGAAAATGAAGAAATAACCTCTCAATCATTAAGCAATCCAAAATACGTAATCAATCCAAAACTTCAAATCCAATCCAAGACTTTTAATCGAACAAGCACTCAGATATAAGCTTAGAGATTATGCCCTTGTTGTTAAAAATAAAAAATGAAAACTGGAAAATGACTAAGAGAGGTGTTCGATCTCTGAAAACCAATCAATAGTGTGTTAAGCATGAGAAGACAGTCAAATACTAGCTAAGAAATTTCCCCCCAGCTGACTAAATCAAAAACAGGGCATCAACAGAGGCCAAAACCCTACTCAAAAATTTCACAGACGTCGTCGTAGGCTAATAGCACATTACAGTACAGAAATCTAGAGTTTCAGTTGGCTAGAAACAGACAGGGTGCAACAATTACGCACTAAAACAAATAGCTAGGGTGCAGAAATCAAAGGTTCCCGCATGATAGGTATAGGGTGCAATGCGGACACATCTGAAAATCAAGAAATTTTGAGAAAAGGGTAAAACATATCAGTGAACTTTCAAACTCAGAGAGTCTAAATGGATCTCCCAGAGACTCAGAGACTGAATTCAGATAAAAAAGAGTAGGAAAAAACAAATGGCCAACAAAAAACCACATTCAAGTCGTATCCCCAGTGGAGTCACCAATTTTGTTATAGTATAAATCGATAAATGAGGACATAAACTAATCTCCCTAGATCCACCTGGATCTAGAACAAAACAGGACAGGACATGACGCTTTACCTAAGTTACAATCATTGATCTAAGTGTCAAACAAGGAATTGATGACTTACCTTTGAGATTGCTTCCTTATATCTTTGTTGTTCCCACTTCACTACAGTGCTCTTGTGAAACCAGATATGCTACGACACAAACCAACCAAAGTGAAAGAAACTATGATAGATTCAATGAAAACTTAAACATATGTTCAAGGAGTCATGTAATAAAATAAGAATAATTTTATGGGAAAGAAACATGCCACTATATTATATTGAATAAAAGTGGAACATACAACCGAAATGCCTTGATGTCGCAAGTTCCCTTTTAGTGGTCCTTCGTTCCAACACACACATATAATTGTTCTGAGATTTTCATGAAGATGATCTTCAAAAGCTTGATGGGCAAATATAGACCTCAAGTATCAATTGAAATAATATTCTTCACACAATATCCAACATATCCTTCCAGCAATCCTTTGCTCAACTTTGCTTAACTGTGCTTAACATTTTCCATGAGAAGCCCATTATTATATAGGAGAAGTTGAAGTGTTTAAAGGGATGAGGATGATCCCGCCAGATCAGAGAATTCAGTAGGATCGTAAACATACAGACGCCACCTCACATTCCAAAAGATTCCCCTTCTATAAACTTCTTGAACCTTTTTCCTCTTTTGGCTTTCAAACGCCATCGCACCCTGTCTATATGGCAGCCTGCAAAAATCCCGTAGGCCAGCTATAGAGTAGCCTGTGGAAATCATGGATTTTCACACTGTACACTATGGGTAGCCTGTGGTGTCCTTCTAAAAAGTAGTCTTGCAAGGGAGGAAAGCAGTCACTTTTCTCAGGAAAAGATGATTTTGAGGACCTGATTACATGCTTGTAAAGTCATCATCAGAGTGACCAAAATAATGTGTAACATGGTCCCCATACATCTATATGCACAATCTCTAAGCTTTCACTCTTCTTTTATTTTCCAACTCTGAGAAATCTGACTCTCTTTTGTTTTCCATAAACACAATGCTCACAGAAATCCAACTCAATTTGTTTAAGATCTGGCAAGAAATTTATTTTGTGAAGTGTCTCCATCCCCTTCTCACTCATGTTTCCAAGCCACAATGTTGTATCCACTCTTGTAGAATCTAAATATATAGAAGAGTCAGTGTTACTAGTACATAAATACAATTTACCTACCTTCTCTCCTTTTTCTATCACCAATGATCCTTTGGTGACGTTTCACACCTTATCTGTAAATATGGATATACAACCTTCACTAGCCAACTTCCCTGTTGAAATTAGATTTTTCCTTAGATCTGGAACATGTCTTACCTCTTTCAACAACCATTGGTTTCCATTGTATTGCTTTCTTTTTGCCTTTCGCATTCCAACAATTTTGCATGGTGCATCATCACCCAAATGAACCTGTCCAAAATCACTTTGAACATAATCTAGAAAGTGTTTCCTATGGGGTGTGGCTTGAAACAAAGCCCCTGAATCTACTAACCAAGACTTATAAATATTATCTACAGAAAGAATCAAATCATCTTGTAACTCATCACCTATTACATTTGCTTCCTGATTTTTCTCATGTTGTCCATATATTTGTTTCTTTGGAGCTCTACAGTCTTTCTTGATATGTCCTTTCTTCCCACAATTCCAGCACTCTATTTTTCCAAATCACCGGATTTGGATCTACCCTTCCTAGAATTCTCGCAGTTCTCTGAGCCCTTTCCCCTATCCTTTTGTCTTCCCTTGTTCTCCATGTTTAACTCATTACCTGATGTCTCACCTGTGATTTTCCATCGCATTTCCTCACTAAGGATAACACCAACAACATCATCAAATTTTAAAGTGTTTGAACCAGAGACAAAGTTACTTATAGCCATGACCAAGTTGTTCCATCTTTCTGGAAATGAGCACAAGATTAGAAGAGCCCCGACCTCATCATCAAATTCCACTTTTACAAAACTTAGTTGATTAATAATCGTATTAAATGCATTTAAATGATCTGCAATAGACCCACCTTCTGACATCTTCATATTAAATAATATTTTCATTATAAATACCTTATTGAACATTGAGGGTTTTTCATACAATTTAGCCAATGTGCCCATCAACTCCTTCATTGTCTTTTATTTCAAAATATTGAAAGCCATTGATGTTTCCAGGCTCAGCCGTATCATTCCTAGTGTCGATCTGTCAAGAAACTCCCTTTCTTAGTCCTTCATGGTCGTCGGATTCTTTGCTATTCCACCCAATGGTAGGAATAGATCTTTTTGATATAAATAAATCTTTTCTTTGCATCTTCCATAACTGGTAGTTTTGGCCTTTAAATTTCTCGACCCTAATATTTCCATCTTCCACCATTTCTCCCACTTGAACCAGGAACCCTCTTTTCATGCGAGTTACCTTTCGCTCTGATACTAGTTGTTAGGAAAACAGGATCGCAGAGCAATAAAATAAAAAAAATGTGGAAATAAAACACAAAAGATACATGATACAATAGAGACATAGATATACGTGGTTCACCCAGTGTGGGCTATGTTCACCAGAGAAATTGCCAGGTCGTTCCTTTATTATTATCCAACAAATGAAGGGATACAACCTACATCACACCTGCTAGAACTTCCTCTTCTTTCTCTCACAGTCTCCTCACTCAGAATACAATATTCGCAATAATATATAGCCGCAATACATTTCATTCATAAAATAGGGTTTCATTCTAGGGAAAAAACTCTAACATAACTTCTATCATCAGATATGCGACCTTATAATAAATGGTATGCATTTACAATGAAATTACAATATACATTTACAAGGAAAATTTTCTTTTGGGGGATTCGCCCCCGAACCCCCGTCGGGGGCCCGCTTTCACCCTGACCCTGCAAAGGGGGTAACCCCCTCTACACTCCCCCGTGTGGAGGAGTGTACATTCTTCTGGGGTTTAAAGTCTTCATGAGGTATAAACATGACTGAAAACATAGACATCTGAATCAGGAAGATAATCGGGCTCCACAACCAACTGGGGTAAATATAAAACCTCCTTGAATTTCCATCAAAATCATTTCCTCCTCCTCATCTGGGAGAAACCCTATGCCTCCTTAAATTCAACTAGGTCATTAAAAATTTGTAAAGATTAAACCCTCATATGTCATGCTCTTATGCACATTACTAGTCATGTCATTGTTGGGTTCAAGATGGTTATGAAGGTCTTTGAAGTGACCATAGGGTTTTGAAAGCTAGAGTTGTGTATTCACACTGAAATCCCGATGTTTGAAATGAAAGATTCTGAGTGGGGTTTGGATTCATGAAGGAACCACAACATTTTTTTGGCTCTATACCATTTGTATTTTTCCCCTCATCATCTGTTTGTTGAGACTCGATTTTTCACTCGAAAACTGGTATGAAGATTTCATTGGAAGACATGGTAAGAATTCATGTATTCATTCTCTGTAACTAATACCTAATAATCAAAAGAGTTTTTTAAGGGTTTATGAGCTTGTTTTTTTATTGCAAGCTTCGAAAAGAGGGGTTAAGGCTATGTTTCTTGCTAAAAAGAAGGTTAATTGTGTGGGTGGGTGCGAAGGCATGAGTGTGGGACTTTATGGATGGAAAAGAGTCTAGAGGGGGTACTCCTTTCCTTGTGGAACAAATCCTTTGTTAGTTAACCTATATAATGACCAACAACTAGGTAAACCATTGAATCTACTCAGGAAGGAAATAAACCATAAGGTTAGGAAAATTAACAACTCTAGGTTGAGGTCCTATGAAATATTTCTCTTCTAGGCATGGATGATTTTAGGGGCTAAATTTCGCTCATGGGCTAATTTTCCATGGTTTTTCCAAAAACAAGATTCGCTATTTTAGAAATGATTCGCCAAAATTCTATAAGCTAAAATTATTTTACCTTAAAAATCGCCAAAATTTTATAAATACTATATTAAATCCTTAGAAATTTGAACATTTTTACAAAAATATCGCCAAACATTTATAGTTGTCATATGAAGGATTGGTAAGATTCACCAAGCTTTCTACATTTTAAAATAAATTTCCATCCTTAAAATCATCCCTGCTTCTAGGCAGTTCTCAGAAAGTTATTATGCTTGATATTGAGAATACAAAGAAGGAAAGGTCGAGTTCTCATTCTTCTAAAGAACCGGTCCTAGTCTAGGCTCAAGTTTCCGGGCCTGGTAGATGAAAGGATTTTGTTTTTTGGGGGTTCTTATGATCTTTTTTTATTTTTAATAAAAAGTTTCGTGAAATATTGTATCAATTTTAGGGTTTTTATTGAGTTATGGATTTTCAGGGTTTGAATTGTGAAATCAGACCAAAAGAACATGATAATATCAATCTATCCTCCACAAAGACAACAAAACTCAGAAAATAGACAAAGAAACTCAAACAAAATGAAACAAAATGAGAACATAACTAATCCATTATTTCTGTTGTGAAAAAATACAAAGAGAGACCCTCTATTTATAGCAATTTTGGAGGGGTCCTGCATTTATGAAGGTAGATGAGAGATATGACTAATTAAACTAAGTGAATTTAAATAGTATGCTAATATACTTAGACTAACACCT
>ML786897.1:53052-66536 GCA_009831015.1 Picea engelmannii | reverse complement strand
CCGAAGTGAAACTTAGGGAATAAAAAATGGGTCTCAGCTATAAGGCCATGATAGGTACCCATGTACAAAATGCTAAAATCATTAGAAAAAAAAATAAGGAGGATAGAGACTACCCCCCTAAGGTCAACTTCCTTCACCCCAAGCAAGGTGCGAAGTTGAACATAGTGAGTCTCTGTCAAGGGTTTAGTGAACATGTCAACAACCTGCAACTGAGTGCGACAATAGTGTAAATCAATAATTGTATCATGAATCAATTGTCTGATATAATGCATGTGAAATTATATGTTTTTGGTGCGTTGATGATCTACTGGCTCCTTGGAAATATGGATAACACTTATTATTGCACCAAATTAGAGTAGGTTTCTCCTACTGAAATCTAATCTCGGAAAAAATATGTCAAATCCAAATAGATTCGATGGAAGCATTAACAACACCTAGGTACTCAACTTATGTATAAGAAAGAGAGATGGAAGCTTTCTTCTTGCTAGACCAAGCAACAGGACCAGAGACAAGATGGAAGACATAGCCAGAGGTGTACTTGCGGTCATCAAGATCACCAGCCCAATCAGAGTCAGTATATGTAATACCCTTGTTTCCCCCAGTTTGTAAATATAAATATAACTAGACAAGAGACTATGGCCGACTAAATATGTGTGAATGTTTGATTTGATGAACCTTTGTATAAAAGAGTCAATGTATGAATTTTATGTTATTAATAGAATTTGAATTTGAATATGTGTTGCACAACTGCTTAAAGGGGGATTTTTTCCAAGATAGACCATGGATTCTATGAGAGAGATGGTGAAGGGAAACCAAGTATGGTTGATATGAACCTCACTAGAACAGTACCTACTAGGTGTAATTGCTCAACAATCCTCTAACCCAGAAATGAATTACCAATCAGGTTGGTAGTTGGAAGGCCATCCTCAAGAGTTAATGAGGATATGGGGTAGGGTACCCATCGGTAAGGATTCCAGTCCTAACCACGAATTGGGATTCATACCTAGGTAACCTTGTCGAGGAAGACAAGGAAAGAGGTAATTCGAGCAAAGAAACAGATCGGACGAGATAGCAGAGAAGAGAAAACAATCTCCATGGAGAGAAGTGAAACATGCTTCGACTCAATAGTTGAGAAAAAGAAGTTGAGAAATAAGCTCAATCTAGTTGTAAGAATCCATGCGCAGGGTTTCGCTACAAGATGATAAATGGGGTTGACAAGCAACTGAGGAAGTACTCAAGAAGACCCCCTTTCTTGGAGCAGAGAAAACTAGTTGCCAAGTTTCTGTGGGAGAAGGAGAGTAACCTTCGTCCCTGACTGTTATGGAGAAAAGATAAAGAATCTCTCTCAGAGGATCATGGTCTATCTCTGGTGTGGCCAGTGGTAAATCCAGTAGGAGTGGTTGTGCTTATGGTTGGGAGGAAACATGCACCCCTTTCAACAGTTGCTTCACATTTCCCAGTTGTGATAAGTATTTTCATACTTTGTGTATTATATTGGATGCAATGATGAAATGTCTATGTTTATGATTCAATCTTTCAGTATTTGAACAGTTGTTAGAAAGGATCTGTGATTTCCGCAAACTGTTATATCTATATGATCTTTCATCTTATATCAGTTTTTCTACTGTATAGTCATGGGATGGGAATATGCAAAAGGGTTGGGGTAGGATTGATTGAAACTTCTAAGTATTTCAAACCCCTTTAAGTTTAGCTTAGCGGGAGTATCAACGTTCGAATTCTGTGGGAGAAGGGTGTCTTTCCTTTAGACCATTCACCCATCAGAATGAGGGCTCGTGCCCATGTTGTTAACCTCTTTGCTGTAGAGAGGATATTATGCTTATCTCTTATAGTTTTCCAATAGACTCATGTGACCAAGGTCTGGGAACCTTGGGAACCCTGCGCTAGTCCGAAAGGAGATAGCCCTTCGGGACTTATGTCCCCACAATCCTCAGAAACTGTCGAAGGCCAGATTTTTGAATCAATGAGGGTCGTTGATATGGATACCTAGGGTAGGGTTCTCCCAGCCGTTAGATTAGACGTAGGAGGGGAAGCGTTAAGTGCTTCGACGACATTTCACTTGGGGAGAATAGGAGTGGTCTGGTGTCGAAACTCCTGAACGCCAAAGTTACGGAGTTGATCTCGACCATTGAAGCTAGAAGGAAACGTTTCCATAGATCCACAGTTATCTGGGAGACTGGATATCCAGCTAATTAAGAGACACGTAAGTTTCCCCCGAATCTCTATGATCTGGAGTACATCCTGGTCATATAGGTTGGGTACACATGGCGATAGATCTGATGTGGTCCAGAGGGAAAGCCGAAAGATACACACCAAAATCCTGAAATGTCTAATTTCTGAAGTAACCAGGACCCTTGGATGGACGGGTATGTGGCGAATGATCCCATGGTCTAGAGACTTTGTACTCCGGTGGATTTTGGCCAAGGGTTTTCAAAGTGTGAAAATCGTCGAAGTCGTAAACGTTGGAGTAAATCTCGACCATTGGTCAAAGAGGACACATGGCACAAGATACAAGAGTCTGGAGATTTATCTCTTCGGGGAATTTGTGTCAATAGGGTTCGACAAGCACCTACGCCCGGGGCTGCAAAGTAACAAGAGTCGTAGATCCAAGGATCCTTCAGGATCTTCCCTCACCATTGAATCCCTACCAAGGTCAACCCGACGTTGACGACTCTAGCATATTATAGGTAGTACAATGCCAAAACCACCACAACCATCAGATCTAGGAGTTGCAGAGGAGGACCATCGGATCAACATTCGGTTAAGCTCTTGCCATAGAATTTAAAGGATGAATTAACTACCACATAATTTTGGTTATGCAATCCTCAATGACCGTCGATCATCACATGTTCCCAAATTGATAAAACCCATTGGCCCCTTCACCAACATGCATCTTCCATTACGAAACTCGACGACGAGTTTAAATATTGCGCTAGTCGAGACTCTGCAATCCTTCTTAGCCATCGATTTTCACCATCGATTTAATCACAACCATTGAACGAAACTTGTTGCATCCCCAAAGTAATAGAGGTCATAGATCCAGGGACTATGTGGACCCTTACCGACCGTGGGATCGAAGGGTTGGGCAAAGATCAGTCCAAGACAACGTGGCATCCTGACATCAATCAAGATGACATGGACCCATGTATGTATGCCACGTGTCACCTATATTTGTGCGTCCGTAGACCCCATGGACCCCTTAGACTGTGACATGTGTCACCCCCTGTAGGGGCCATGTGTAAGCTCTATCTTTCCACTTGGAGCAATCTTAGGCCCCTTTAGACTTTTCTAGTACGACACTCTGGGGGAGTGAATATGTTAACCCTATGGGACTTCCAAAGTCCTGAGTCCCAAAGTAAATCATGACCATTGATCATTGGCCACGTGGAGAAATATCAGGCTCCTTCGTACTTCACTAGTCCGACGCTTCGGAGGAGTGAATATGTTAAACCTCTGGGACTCCCAAAGTCCAGAGTCCCAAAGTAAATCATGACCATTGACCATTGGCCACATGGAGAAATCTCATTCTCCTTCGTACTTCGCTAGTACAATTCTCTAGAGGAGTGAATATGTTAACCTTCTGGGACTCCCGAAGTACAAAGTCCCGGAGTAAATCGTGGTCATTGACTGAATGGTCACGTGGAGAAATCTCAAGGAACCTTGTAACTCTGCTAGTTCGACACTTCAAGGATGTCACATGAGGGAATGACAAATATCTATGAAGTCCCAAAGCCCCTTTCCAACCATAGGATCTCGGCAGATGTTGTGGACTGTCGATTTCCTCCGTCGTTCAACGATTCGGAAATTTAGTCTTCAGGAGGAACGTCATACAACGTTATTGGAACCTCTGAAGTATAGGAGCTTCCAAGTCCTGAAGCCATCACTAAGCATACTTTTACCTCCTGGTTTTTATCGAGAGGTCATGAGGAGGACCCCGCTAGATGGTTCAAGTGCACAATAAGATTTGTATGTTTTGGGAAGCTATTTAAGAGGGTCTTGCTTAACTAAGGCACTAAAATTAAACCAAGGAAAGTGAAAATTTGATGCCCCACCCCTAGAAATTCTAATTAGGGATTGGGTGTGTGACAAATTAGTATCATAGCATGGAAACAACACTTCTCCTGCATGGGCTCATGTTCGAGTCGCATAAAAATATTATTAGATAAATTATGGGGTAACACCCTACCTTACCCCTTTTGCTGATTGATAGATGTTTTGGAAGTTTGCACTAGAGGTGGATAATGTTTCCAAATAAATAACTGACGTCACCTTGCAATGATATGTGTTGTTCATGAATTGGTATATTAGTAACTAAGATAAAATGTGTTATTTTCACTCAAGCAGTTAGTGAAAAACATGATAAATACAACGTAAAGGATGGTGACACATCGGGAGTTGGGGGAGAGCTCCCACAATAGAGAGGAAGAGTCTCATGAAAGGAGGGTGGTGGAAACCCCTCCAAATTTCACTGAAACTGTAAGAAGCCTCATGGCATAATTACAGATTTATAAGGCTAACAATGAAAGGTTGATCAAAGAGCAGGAAAAGAAGAGAGAAATTAATGCAATCCTATTGCAAAGCCAATCAGATATACAAAGGAAACTGCAACATGGTCCAACTTCTAGTCATATGGATAGGCATCATACTAAGAAAACTCCAATTCCACCTAAGATACAAAAGCATGGTCCTGAAAGTGGACACACCAGGAGGAGCACCTCAAAGAAGGCCCAACGTGGATCCAAGAGACATCCAATGGAATATTCCTCTCGTGAGGACACTGACAACTCCAAGGAATCTTCTAGTGGTAAAACTAGTTCCCATTCTCAGACAAGAGAGAAGAAGAGGAAACATTCCAAGAGTCGTGACCCTGAAGAAGTCAATAAATCCAAACCACCCACCTCCGATAGAGAGATTAAGAAGGGGGAAGAAGCAAAAGTTTGGCTACTCAACTTGAAGAAGCACTTTAGAGTCCATGACTACTCTAGAAACTTAAAGGCTCGGGTAACCATTTTCAACCTAAATGAGAAAGCTTCCATTTGGTGGGAAGACCTTAGGAATGTGAAAGGAATCCATGAGAAGGACTTGTCATGGAAACAATTTGATAAATACTTCAAGAAGAAGTATCTATCAGAAAAGTACTTTGATGAGAAGACCAAGGAGTTCTATGAAATCAAGCTCGGACAACTCACCATAGATGAGTATATCAACAAATTTCTCGAGCTAATGATGTATGTACCCTACATAAAGGATGAAAAGGTAAAAATGCAACAGTTTATTAGTGGATTACCTTAGTCCTACCGGGATAGAATTGAGTTTGATGAACCAAAGACCTTAGAAGATACTATTCGTAAAGAAAGATATTGTTGTGAGGAATTCAAGAGTAAGATAGAACCCCGTGAAAACTGGAAGAAGAAAAAAAATTCAGAATTCAAGAAGAAGGGGTTTAAATCCTCACAATTTAAGAACCTTGGTAAGATCTCTAGGATGAGCCTTCCTGCCATAAGTGTGTATCAGCAAAATTTTCCATCCCAGAGTGTAAATAAACCATTCAGAGCAACTCCAAGTAAGACTAATAACACGAAGAGCAAAACCTTGAAATGTTGGGGTTGTGGAGAGAAACATCTGTTGAGGGATTGTACGCATAGGCAACAGAACCCTGGGAGGGTCTAAAACATCCAAGAGGCTACCACAATCAATGATGTGGCTAGGAGCCTACCACAAATTTATGCAGCCTTGGATAATAGACAAGCTTACCACCAAGCTTCAGTGGTGGAGATGGAAGGTATGATTTCCAACCATCATATTTCCATTTTAATTGAACCAGGTTCTAATTTGAGTTATGTTGCCCCTCAAACTATTGATAAATGTAATTTTCAACAAGTTAAACATGTTAAATCATGGATGGTACAACTAGCCACTAGAACCAAAAGAAAAGTAACATAAGTCATACTATCATGCCAATTCATTATGAGAGGATTTCCCACCCAAGCGAGCCTAAACATATCTCCTTTAGGATCTTATGACCTGCTGATTGGGATGGATTGGTTGGCTTCTCACAAAACCAAATTGGACTGTTACAATAAAACCTTGGAGTGTGAAAATGAAGAAGGAATAAGGGTAACCCTACAAGGGATTCAAAATCATGTCTTAGTGAGACAAATATCAAGCTTCCAAGTGAAGAAGTATTGCAGAAAGGGATGTCCCTTGTATGCAATACAAGTACTAAACTCTATTGATAATGACAAACCCATCCTAGAGAACCATCCCATATTAAGAGAATATAAATATGTATTCCTAGAAGAGGTACCAGGTCTACCTCCAAAGAGAGATATTGACTTTTCAATATAAATTATACCAGGGGCAATACCAATTTCTAGAACACCCTATAGGATGAGTACACTAGAGCTATTTGAGATCAAACTCCAACTGAAGGAGATGTAGGACAAAGGATACATACAACCTAGTGTGTCTCCATGGGGAGCACCAACCTTGTTTGTGAAAAATAAATATGGAACACTCAGACTGTGCATAGATTATATACAACTCAATAAGATGACCATCAAGAAAAAGTATCCCTTGCCAAGGATCAATGACTTGTTTGACGAATTAAGGGGTGCTACAATATTCTCCAAGATTGACTCGAGGTCTGGGTACCATCAGGTCCAAATCAAATATGAAGACATCCACAAGACAACCTTTAGGACAAGATATGGCCACTATGAATTTGTGGTGGTGACATTTGGGCTTACCAATGCACCAACCACTTTTATGTGCTTAATGAATAACGTATTCAGAAATTTCTTGGATAGACTTGTGTTGGTCTTCATTGATGATATCATAATCTATTCCAAGAATAGGGAAGAGCATGAGAACATCTCAAGCTTGTACTCCAAGTACTAAGAGAGCATCAGCTCTATGTTAATCTCGGTAAGTGTGACTTCTTCCAGAAACAATTCCACTACTTAGGCCATGTTATTTCTGAAGGAGGAGTGGCATTTGACCCTAACAAGATTAAATTCATCAAGGATTGGCCTACCCCAAAGGATGTATATGATATCAGATCCTTTATGGGCCTGACAGGATACTATAAGAGATTCATAAAAGGATTCTCCAAGATTGGTTTCCCAATCACCTCCCTTTAGAAAAAGGGGGTTAAATTCATCTGGACATCAGAATGTGAGGAAATATTTCAAGATCTGAAATACCTGCTAACAAATGCACCTGTGTTGAACATTGCATACCAAACAAGGACTTCCTTGTGTGTACAAATGCCTGCAAGGAATGGCTTGGAGGAGTCCTTATGCAAGAAGGACATGTCATTTTCTACAAATCCAAAAAAATGAATGAGCATGAAATTAATTATGTGACCCATGATATGGAATTGGCTACCATAGTGCATGATTTAAATATTTGGAGGCATTACCTCTTAGGTAGGATATTTGTACTTATGACAAACCATAGTGGATTGAGGTATTTGTTTGACCAACCAAAACTCAATGTGAGATAAGCCAGGTGGATGGATATCCTTAGTGATTTTGATTCTGAAATCAAACATATCAGAGGAAAGGAGAATAGGGTGGTTGATTCCCTTAGTATAAGTATGGAAGTAGTTCACTTGGCAGCTATAAGCACCAGTGAATCGAACACCAAAGAGAGATTCGAAACTGCACAAGAAACATATTCATTTTTCAAGACCGTGACATCATACCTAAAGAAAGAGCCTAGAGGGTTGGAGTATGAAGGTTATCAGATGCTTAATGATGACTTTCTGACTTACAAGGGAAGATTATACATTCCACCATGTGACGACTTGAAGAGGTTCATAATGGATGAACTACACAAAAGACCATATACTGGTCATCCTGGTTATCAGAAAATGATCACAACCACTAGGAAACTGTTTATTGGCCAGGACTAAAGAAGGACATAGCTGATTATTTGGATAAATGTCTAGAATGTCAGTAGGTTAAGATAGAACAATGACATCCAACAGGGTTGTAACATCCCCTACCAATCCCCAAATGGAAATGGGAAACCATCTCCATGGATTTCATCACAGGATTACCAAGGTCAACCAAATAGAACAATGTCATCGTGGTGGTTGTGGAAAAACTGAGCAAGGCTTCTCACTTCATACCCATCAAGTCAACTTACAAGGACCATGTGTAAGCTCTATCTTTCCACGTGGAGAAATCTCAATCTCCTTCGGACTTTTCTAGTTCGACGCTCTGGGGGAGTGAATATGTTAACCCTCTGGGAGTCCTGAAGTAAATTATGATCATTGACCATTGGCCACATGGAGAAATCTCAGGCTCCTTCGTGGTTCTCTAGTCTGGCGCTCTGGAGGAGTGAATATGTTAACCCTCTGGGACTCCCGAAGTAAATCATGATCGTTGACCATTGGCCATGTGGAGAAATCTCAGGCTCCTTCGTACTTCGCTAGTCCGGTGCTCTAGAGGAGTGAATATGTTAACCTTCTGGGACCCCCAAAGTCTAGAGTCCCAGAGTAAATCGTTTTCATTGAATGAATGGTCACGTGGCGAAATATTGAGGCACCTCATAACTCCGCTAGTTTGACACTTCGAGATGCACATGAGGGAGTGAAAAATATCTCTGAAGTCTTGAAGCCCCTTTCCAACCATAGGATCTCGGTGGATGTTGAGGATTGTCGATTTCCTCTGCCATTCGACGATCTGGGAATTTGATCTTCGGGAGGAACGTCATACAACGCCATTGGAACCTCCAGAGTATAGGATCTTTGAAGTCCCAAAGCCATCACTAAGCATAGTTTTAGCTCCTGATTTTTAGCCCGAGGTCATGAGGAGGACCCCGCTAGCTATTTCAAGCGCACAGTAAGAGTTGTTTGTTTCGAGAATCTCTTTAAGATGGTATTTCTTAAATAAGGCATTGAAATTGAACCAGGGAAAGTGGAAATTTGATGCCCCACCCCTAGAAAGGTTAATTATGGGTTGGGTGTGTGACAATATAACCCACTAAATTTGTATGACCATTAGAGGAATAATGAATTCCATATGTGTGTGTCCCTCTAATGTAGTAAAGAATTATTTTTTCATCTTTCCAATGAATTTCATGTGGTTCCTACATGAACCGAGAAAGCAACCCAACTGCATAAGAGATATTGGAACGACTATGAGTCAAGTACAAGAGGCTACCAACAAGTTGTTGATACAATGTTGCATCAACCAAAGGAGTGGAACGCTTGGCTGGCAACTTTACCCCTGACAAAAATGGTGTGGGTGGAGATTTGCAATCCAACATGTGAAATCTATTCAAGAGATCCAATGCATACTTGGGCTGAGAGATACTTATCCTGGATGTAGACTAAGTGATCTGCAATCCAAGGAAGTGGTGAAGAGGCCCTAAGTATGTCATATCAAATTGTTGATGAAGAGTAGACTTCACATGATTGATCAAGGCAGATGAACTCCCAGTGAGAATGAGATCGTCTATATAAAGAACAAGAATTAGAAGGGAATCATTTTGCCGCAAGATATAGACATTTGAATCACATTGGAAATGGGAAAATTCTTGAGACAAAAGAAAGGAATCCATCTTCTCATACCAAGCTCTAGGAGCTTGTTTGAGACCATATGGATTTTTTAAGTTTGCACACAACTGAATATTCCTAGATAAAACCAGGTGGTTGCTCCATATATATTTATTCTTCTATATCTCCATGAAGAAAGGCACCTTTGACATCCATCTGGTGTACTATCCACTTACAGAATGCAACTATAGAGAGAACAAGACAAATAGAATTCATTTTGTCCAGGGATGCAAAGGTTTCAAAATAGTCAATTCCCTCAACTTGAGAAAAACCTTTAGCAACCAATCGAGCTTTGTACTTGTTGATAGTACCATCTTCTACATACTTGGTTCAATAGACCCACTTACACCAAACCAATTTTCTACCTTTTGGAAGAGGGACCCAATCCCAAGTGCAATTTTTTAACAAGGAATTATACTCATCTTCCATGGTTGTATCCCGCTCTACAATACCATGGGCCTCATGAGAATATTTTTGATCTAAAGCATTAGCAATGAATACTTGAGGAGTTCTTTGAAGAGAGGACCTGGTTCTTCTTTGACCCCAATTAGGAAGTAATGAAAGAACTTCATTACATTGTTCTTCAAGAGTACAATCATTAGTTGGTGGAATCACTTCAAAAGAAGGACAATCATACAAATATCCAAGATGTTGAGGGGAATGTTCATCAAATTGAACACTCATGTTGATGATCAAGTCATGTGTGTCAAGATCAAGTAATATATACCCTTCAACATCATCAGGGTAGCCAAAACATATGCAAGGCTTACTTTGAATGTCCATTGCCTTTCGTTTTTCTTTGGGAATGTGGGCCCAAGAATTACACTCAAAGACTCTGAGATGGCTTACAGAAGGTTTCCTTCCACTCCAAGCTTCTTTTGGGGTCACCCTTTCGATAAATTTGTGAGGTGTGTGATTTTGAAAATAGTTGGCATAGTTAATGGCTTCGGCCCAAAATTGTGGCGAAAGACCTTTAGAATGGATCATGCAATTGGCCTTCTCCTTCAAGGTGCAATTTTTTCTTTCAACGAAACCATTTTGTTGTGGAAAATATGGAACAAAATGTTGTAGTTGAATTCCTTCATTGGCACACTATTCTTCAAGTCTATGGTTGACATATTCATGGCCATTATCAGTCCATAAGCATTTGATAGATTTTCCATATTGTTTTTCAACTAAGGGTTTGAATAAAAGAAAATTGTCAAAAACCTCACTTTTGTTCTTTAAAAAATAGACCCAAGTGTGTCTGGAGTAGTCATCAATGAATGTAAGCAATTAGTGAGCTCCTTGAAAGGATGAGGCGGGAAAAGGGCCCACAACATCACTGTGGACAAGTTGAAGAGCTTCTAAAGCTCTCCAAGATTTTCCTTTATCAAATGTATCTTGAGGATGCTTTCCAAGAACACACCCAGTGCAAACACCATCAACAAATGAGATAGGAGGAATACAAGTGATGATAATTTTCTTACTTAGTTGTTGAATAGCGGTAGTTTAAGGGACCAAATCATTCATGCCATAATTTACTTAACTCGTTTGAGTGAGAAACTAAGACATTGGTAGGAGACTCTTGCACAAAATGAGAAAATAAGTATGATCCACTTTCCCTGTGGCAACAATTTGTGAGGGATCCTCAATTTCACAAACAACAATAGAATCTGGAGTAAACAAGACTCTACTCCCTAAACAAAAATTTGCAATCTGATAGATTGAGAGAAAATTAGTTGAAAGATTAGGAACATATAGAACATTGTTGATCATGCCATCTATCTTCTCAATGGATCCTTTCCCATCTACAAACAAAGGTGAAACGTTTCCCATATAAATATGCTTTGTATTGCATGAATTAATGGAAGAGAAAAAATCCTTATGTGCAACCATGTGATGAGTTTCTCCAGAATCAAATATCCATTTAGGTGGAGAAACCTGTCTTGCCATAGCAGAGAGAACTCTAACATTTCATGTACTATTTCTAGAAGAAGATGGATTGACATTTAAATTGTGTTTCTTCATTTCTAAAGACAAAACAACGAATTTCTTGAAGCAACGAGAGTCTAGATGACCTTCTTTTCCACAAAAGGAACATTTAAGAGGACTTTTCTTTCCTTTACAATCTTGCTTAGGTGAGTGATTTGAAGAGTTTCACTCCTTTGTGCTTTGTGTTTGTTTCCATTTAGATTTCTTTTTTTGTTGTATCTTTGAGTTATCTACAAGAGCATGACATTTGGAATTTTTGGAGCAAAGAGCACCCATTTTAATGAGTTTATCTTGCTCATGAGTAAGTCTTTCGACAAAAGAATCAAAAGAAGGCATTACAAAATTTGTCCCCAAGGAATCCTTACTTGAATAAAATGTGGAAACAAACACTGAATATGGCTCACCTAACTTAGAGAGTACTAACAAAATGAGTTGTTCATCCTTTTTCTCAATATTACAATCCTTTAGTTGAAGTTGAAGAGACTTGAACTTGGAAATGAAATCTTGAATAGTATCAAAATGATTAGGATTGAGACTGATTAATTCATTTTCCAATTAATGGCCACGAATTTCATTTGTTTTATCAAATATTTGTTCAAGTTGCTTCCATGCTCTATGAGGAGTATCTATGCCTTTAAGATGGAACAATAGTTCCGGAGAAAGAGATAAACATGTTAAACCTAATGCTTCATCACAACGATTATTCCATTTAGGTTTTTAAATATTTTGTGGGGGTGCACTTTCTGTACCGATAGTAACCCGGTATAAACATTTACTCCAATGGGCAAAGCCAATTTATCCTCCATAGCAAAGACCTTTGTGAGGAGTTAAAATGGGAAAAGCCAATTTATCTGCCATAGCAACGACCTTTGTGAGGAGTTAAAATGGATAAATCCATTTTATCCTCCATAGCAAGAGAATCAAATCCCTAACTAGACCAATTAACAAACAACAAGGCACTAAATCAGCCTTGGTGACCCCTCAAAAATATTTTATTAAAAAAAACAATTAAGGTCTTACAAAAATTATTTACTATCATATAAAAAAAAGTTTAACCTTGATTGAAAATAAAATATTCAATCTTTAAAGAGTTTAACCTTGATTAAAAGGTCAAACGTATTTTTAGGGCAAGAGAGTTGAGCGACTCATTTTTTGGGGAAAGAGAGGGCTCGATTTTGCAAGAGAGGGTGCAACTTCAGCGTATCCCTTATAAGTAAATCGAGCCAACAACAGACCCACGGACTGAGAAATGAGCGATCTGAGCAGAGAGAGCCCACCCCTCTGCAAAAAAATGAGCAACAGATAACCCCTCTGTAGAGGGAGCCGAACCTTAAGAAAGAAATCAACCCACGAGCACAGGGAGTCGAACCTTCTGAAATAAATCGACCCAACAACACCCAAATCTCAAAACAGAGGAAACATATATCTAAAAAATGAAGTAACAAATTGTAATGATCCCAAGCCATTATGCAAGGATCATCACTGTTTTGGTGTCTTTTTAAAACTTTTTCTAAGTGAGGTATTTCGTCAAACACTTTGTTGATCTACCTTTTAGATGTGTTTATATATGTGTATGCAGCAAATAACAGAAAGAGATAACCATGGAACATACCTCAACCATATGCAATAAGATAGACAAGCCAAAACATCTCAATGCTTATTTATTCATAAAATAGAGAAACCTGCTACAATGAAGATGTCGATATGGAATGCTCAACAGATGGCCAAGAAGATAGACAATAGATAAGAGCTGCTACAAAATGCTCCCACTAATACAAAAGATGCCTCCAAAGGCTGAATCAGAAATGAAGATCAATACAAGCAGATCTGAATGCCAAACTCTCCAGCTGAAGAATGCCACGCTCCAATAGAAGGCTGAAACCCTCAATAACTCGGCCCTGCTGCCAAAAGTGTCCAATCACCC
>ML786896.1:476567-487714 GCA_009831015.1 Picea engelmannii | reverse complement strand
TATATGCAGTTTTCCATTTGCATTGAATATGTAGGTAAACTCAAATCTGCATCACAATTTACTAGTGGGTGTAACACCATGTTTCCCCCAATTTGTAATTAATCATAAAATAGGAATTACCATGCCAAGGCATGAGGACAATGTAAATGTATTATTGACTGCATTTCCAAATAACTGATTGTGGGTGTGAATCCTTGAAAGTACTAGCCATGATATCACTAGAGGGAGAATGTGAAAACTATAAGAGAGGGTTCATTATGACAAATAACCCCAAAATTTCCCTTGATGAGGATGACAAGATCCTTCGGATCCCAAGGAGAGAAATCAGTTAATGAAGAAAGGACCGGTGGTTGAATTATCAACCACCCCCATGAATGGAAACATGGGTTTTCAGCCCAAAGTACCACAGGGAGCTATAGACCTGAGCTTCCTTATGACAGAAGGAATAGTATAGGTCGGAAAACCTTCCAAGGTAAGAGGGATACATATGGGAGAGAGGACACGAGACAAAAATAGCGTAAGCTCGCAAGGGAGATGTGTGGACCTCTCCAGTGAGTCACGAACTGAAGGCCACGATCTTGATGTCGAGGAGCATCTGAGAAACCTCACCGAGGCCATAACCGAAAGAGAAATCTTTGAGTTGTAGAGAACAAGACCCGAGCAGAAGCTGGTACAGAGAAATAGCTCCTAAGAACTGTGAGAACTCCCTGGTGATATCATGGCTTTGCATGGGGGTGGCCAAAGTGCTAAGAATGAATGTCTTTGTGCCTATGGTCAGGTGGAGGGATGAACACCCACAGTTAGTTGGTTGGCGACAACCTGTAATAGATAAGCAATTTCCTACCTTGTGTAATTTAGCCGTAACTGTGTATGAATTGGTTATACTGTGTATGTTTTAGGAATTGTGCATATTTCTTAATGGATATACTGTATCTCCCCTATTTTTGCTTGACTGTATAACTAGGCCAGTAGGAAATTATATGGTTAGGAGATGATTTTATACTCGTAAATGCTTGTGTCATGTGGAGGGATAAGTCGGAGTCATGAACTGTGTTTTCGTCGACCCCGGACATAGTTTCATGTATGCATGCCAACCCTCCTAATTGTTTAGAGTCCCTTGGAGGATAAAGTTGGTTAAGCTCAGGAGAGGTAGTGCAGATTGACACAGGCTCTTTGCGAGGAAAACCAAACCAAGAACTCCTTAAGTCCTGGACAAGCTCGGGAAGGATCACACTGTTGTGTGCAAGAACCTTGCATGAAGTGCAGAGGTTGAGAAACCCTTTGGAGGTTTCAGAGAATATGAAATATCAAGAGTGAAAAATAGACCATGATCGAAATCGGATCTGAACCGTTGGTTCAATTTGAGGAAATAGAGGTGAGGATTTCCCCAAAGTCCTGAAGGGGGAATCACTAATTTGTAGGGGGAAATCTGGACCGTTGGAGCCTACGTCTAGACAACAGGAGAAGAGTGCGTAGGAGAATAGATATGAACCATCAGATTGAGCACAAGGGACCGATAGTAGTCGGATCCAGAAAAGGAACACGAGGTTTAACCTGGTGCATGCAGGGGATAAAGGACTCGTCAAAGTCCTGAAAGTCCTAAAGTATTCAAAACCGTCCATCGGCACAAGACACGTGGCAGTTGGGTAGAATTTTTCTGACTCACAACTTGGAGTGGTGAGAGGGCAAGACCCCTCATCTTCACAAGTCATGAAATGCCAGTATACGAAACCCCGATGGGCTCTGTGGATGAGCTAGTTTAGTGTGAATAAATTTCGGTGTTTCGACATCTGGGAAACCAGAGGGCAAGACCCGTTGTCTTCACAAGTCATGAAATCCCGGTATACAAAACCCCAATGCACTCTGTGCACAAGCCGGTTTAGTGTGAATAAATTTCAGTGTTTCGGCATCCAGGGAAACCAGAAGGCAAGACCCCTCGTCTTCACAAGTCACGAAATCCTTGTATGAGAAACCTCGATGCACTCTGTGGATGAGCTAGTTTAGTGTGAATAAGTTTTGTCATTTTAGCATCTGGGAAACCAGAGGGAAAGACCCCTCATCTTCACAAGTTACGAAATCTCGGTATAAGAAACCCCGACGCGCGATTAAGAATGAGTGTCTTTGAACACCCTTAAGCTCAAGAGGGATAGTGATCATCAGATCCAGATCAATGAGAGTCGTTGATATCATACATGAATTCCCATATCGAAATTAGGGGATTCGAGTGACAACAAATTTGGAGTCGCTGCATCATGAACTCTCGGTTCAAAAAACTCTGAAAGGATCTAGACAGTTGGATCCAAATCATTGAGGATCATTGGATCTCGTACAAGAAATCTCATATCGGAAGTTCGAGGAATGGAGTGACCAGTGGTTTGTGTCGCTGCATTTCAAACTCTCGGTTACCGAAATCTCGATATGGCTAGGACCATCGGATCAGGGAGAGATTCGCAGTCGTTGATCTCATCGAAGGTAGGATTTTGGGTTTTGGAGTTTGAAAAGTCGAAAGACATGACTCTCTTGCATCGCTGAGTCACGAAATGCGAAAGGTGCCTCTTGGCTTGGCCTGTGGTCATAACCAACGATCACATGGAGGTGGATAAGGGAAGATCTAGCCTATGCTAGGCCCCCATAGGAATTCGGGGATTCTATCCCTTGAAGAAGAGAGAAAATTTTATTTTTGTCGTAGTGGGTATGTGACAAATTGTTATCAGAGCATGGTTACAACACTTGGCCTTCTTGGGCTCATGCACGAGTCACAAAAAGAGATAGTGTTATCTGCATTACTCTTTAAGGAGAAGGACTGCAGAATTGAACCTATGATTTTGGGAATTCTTGTTGAATTTCAGCAGAGGAATTTCTTTAACCCCTTTGTTAAAATGGTAACTACTCTTATAGTAGTAGGGATGCACTAATCAATATTACTGATAAGACTTGAGTTTGAATAAAAGAGGTGGAATAAATTGTTCTATGAAGTTGCACGAGCCAGAAAAGGGACATGAACTGAGTTGTTCTATTATAGTGTGACGATGGCTATCTACTAAAGAAGGTAGAGCCTCTTGCAATTGAGATGGCTGGTTAGGTAAGAATTAAGATCCTCATGAAGAAATCCTTCATGATTTAGGAATTCTGGTAAGGACTGGTAGGATCCTTAGAAAGTTATAATTACTGTATTATTAAAAGACTAAACCTTGAGCATATAATTCCTCATGATTGATAGGATTGATTAAAATATGTAGGGTTAGATTATCTGACATATAATGGTTAGAATCGGCAACAAGGATAATCTGTTTAAACAAGATTCAGAGGAGTCCTTTGGGACTGTTGCTAATTCCCAAGAGTGACCCTTGTTGGTTGTTCCCATAAAGAGAGGGTAGCATCCGTATGAGTTATGACTATGATATTAGTCATGTAAGTAACTTAAAGCTCAGAAATGATAATGGGGAAATTCCGTATGCCGAGTGTGCATATAGAGCACAAGGAGTGCATATAGAAACAAGCTTGTGTTAAAGTTTGAAAGCTCTAGAGGTTGAACACAGAGGATGATTCCAGAAGAGTTGATGCCAATTTTGTGGTTGAAAGTCATTGAAAATATGAACAGATGGTGGAATTCTCAGAGGGGGGAATATTGAAATTCTGTGAGCCATTAGATCTAGTAGATCAGAGGAGAAGATAAGGATGATAACCTCTCATCACTCACAAACTCAAGAGGAATAATATCCGTTAGATTGGAATCAATGAGAGTCATTGATGTAGAGCTTCGAGGTTTTGACTATTGGGAAAATAGAAGCGAAGGATTTTCCAAAGTTCCACAAGGTAAATCATCGATTCAATCAAGGCCATTGGTTAGCGGATGACCTGAACCGTAGATCCGATGTAATGAGATCTTCAGGAGTCAGAGGCTTAGAATTCAATGGGAAGAGTTTTGAGAACTCACATGTCATAAAATCCCAACATCCAACCTGAGTCGTTGCATCGAGACAGGAGGTGGATCATTGATCTGACGCATACACGTTTTGGGGATTCAAAATCAAGAGTTAGGAGGTGAAGACTCCGCCACAATCCCGAAAGGTGGAAAGAAGGGATTTGATCAGGACCATTGATTGGAATAGAGATCTGGACCATGGGATCCAAGTTGTCGAACCCTCATGAATAAGAAGTTTGGGAAACGGTGGAGCATTGTCTGCGGATTCGTCGAAACATGGGATCCTGACACGTGTCTAGGAGTTGACCCCAGGTTCCAAGCGAAGGGTCATGTGAATAAAAGAGTCGAGAAAACCTTAGCCTCGATCTTTCGGGTTTTCGGATTTCGGGGATCGAGGAACCAAAGTTCCTTGCAACATGAATCCCAAAATCGTGAAATGCAAAGTGCCCTTTAGTTCGGATCGTGGTCACCATCGATTGTCACATGAGGAGAAGGCGTGAACTAGTATTATGAATACTTAGTTGTGTTCAATTGTACTTGAGTGCATGAGTTTAATGCATTGTGAAGCTTCATAATAGGAAGCTTGATATTAATATCGGTAAGGTATAAATGATATTAAACGTGCAAGTAATGCACATGTATGATATAAGAGTATAAGTATACTAGAGGCCCAATATGATTTCCCTGATGAGTGAAACGTGAAGCAAGTATTGCTCTTGTCTAGATTAAATGAATACTATGGAGGCATAGCTGACTCCATTCTAGGGAGTCATGAAAGTTTTGTTCCAAATAATAGCCTGAGGGGAATGTATTCCATTTCCTCAGGAAGTACCAATATAATTAGATGAAAGGGTAAATGAGCAAAGATTCTCTCTTGTCATAATAAGAGACAAATGATTACGCCTTTGAGCATCACATGAGAAGGATTGTGAATGAATCTGAATTGACTAATATTAACAGTAAAGATGCATGTGGGCTATAAAATATACCTATGGAAACTGCACACATGCTTACGATTATGAGTATAGCTAAGTACATCGTGGATGTAAGTTACCAAAAACCTAGAACATGTGCAGATGCATAATCTGGAATACATACCAGAAAGGTATGTCTATGTCCCTTAAATAATGCTTAGTAACAAGCTGAAGATAATTCGATCTTGAGGCCATCACAGATAGTGATGGATATGCAACAAGGAAGTTGCATACCAAAGGAGTTCCCAGTGGAGGAACTGTATAAGGACTTTGTCAGAGGAACATAGTGACAACCCGAATAATTGTTGAAGGTAGGACAATGGGCTGCAAGGCCTGTCCATACATAAGAATCCTGAAATACATTTTGAAAGAATCATGTAATTAATAGAATACTAACACTTGAATATTAACCATTTTGATAACCGAATGGAAGTGTGTAGGATGCACATGTTCATGATTCATTATGAGCAAAGAGTTTCTATTAAAGCATGTTGCGGTATCCCGAAAAGGGTTAGGGTGAGGCCTAACCAAGGTGGCTCAAGGAAAAGAGCAGGAAGATCCTGACAGGGAGTAGAATTGCAAAAGTAGAGAAGAGACAGTGAGACCTTAGAGATAACTCGGGTGGGCTGAAAAGTCCCAGGCGATGTAGAAAGAATTTGAAGAAGGGGAGAGCCCACAAGTCTTTCCTTGTTGTGCATTATGTTTTCTATGGGATGAGAAAGATAGTACATTGATGAACGAAAATGTTTTGACACCATAGTGATGATGGTTGTAATACTGTGAAAACAATTGAGAACTGTTGTGTTGCACTCATGAAAACATTAAGGATAGTGTGATGAAGTACATACGGATATGATGGGACATGTCTGAAAATATTTTATTAATTTAAATGCTATGGTACTTTCATTTTAATTTACATGATGACTAATGTGCCTATGGTGTATGTCATGTGTAGAAAGAAATAAGATTGGAACTGTTGAGAAAGACAATTGCCAATAATGAACAACCTCAAGCAGAGGGTTACCATGGGGAGGCTGCGATCAAAATATTATTGACAGGACTGTGAAAATCCCACTAAAGCATTGTTGATGAGGTAGAGATCAGAAAGAGAGTGCTAGCAGACAAGAACTCTTATAAATATATCCATGCCTATGTGGCACAAAGTATGAAGGGATTTGGTAAGAACCCCTTCTGAAATATTTTATTGTCTTATTGTTATGCATGAAATTTGAAAGGTAGTTGTGTGCCTTGGATACCCAAGTAAGGTATGATTCGGGAAGGAGGTCCTGAATAATGGAGGTATAAACCTGTGATAGTAAACATTGTTTGTAACCATTGGGAGAATTCATGAATTGATATGTCATGAATGCATTGACAATCAAGGAATGCATAAAGGAATTCATGTGAAAATTTTGAGTTCATGTGTATTGATTTGGGATCATGATCGGCCTATAGCAGGTAGTATGGTCCTACTATAGAATGAAAGAAAATGAATAAACTATATGAGGAAAAGGTTGGTTAAATTCCATCACCCGATGGCCAAGAACCAGTCAAAAGTGTGACGAACTTAAAAAAAAATGCAAGAATGCATTGGGTATGAATGTGGCCATGGATATTGGCACAATTGTTAAAACCCTTTTGAAATGTTCAATTATGTTTTGAAAAGTTTGGCATAATGAGATGAGACTAATAGTTTGTTTGTCTGTGGAAAGAATGAATTGCAGGAAGCAAAGGGTCATGGATATGGCAGTGAGGTAAGCCCATAGGAAAGACCGATTGCCTGTTGAGACAAATTGCGAGGAATGGGAGGAAAGGGTCTTGGATATGGCAGTGTTGTAAGTCCATAAGGAAGACCGATTGCCTATTGAGACAAACTGCAAGGAATGGTATTTCCTTTTTGAGAAAGTAATTTAATTGTTAAGTATGGATAATTCTGAAATTGTTGTGACGATGTTGTAAAGGTGCAATAAAATGTATATGCATGGAAAATATAACAAGTTGTTTGGTCGATTGAAGTTGAAAGTGCAAGAAGCAAAAGAGTCTTGGATATGGAAATGGTGTAAGCCCATAAGGAAGACCGATTTCCTACTGAGCTAAAATGTTATGGGAAGGAAAGTCCCATAATTGTGAATCTGGTTCCGTACAGAGCATATCTAAAAATAAAAAAAGAGATTGGAAAATTTTGTGGGTGACAGATTTGCAATAAAAATTTTGAAAATTGGAATTTATAATGATGTCTCACAAATGTTGTATACCTGTGACACAGGTGAGGAGAAAGGATCTGTCCAGAAGGAACATATGAAGTCTATCAAAGTTGAAGATGATGAAAAAAGGCTACTACTAAGCCATGAAAACCCTATGATAAACCATGATCACCTGAAAATTATTGTGTTGAGGCAACACAAGCCAGAGGTACGCCTCAGCAGAACATGTCTGAGGGATGCCTCGACTGTAAGAATCGATAGAGTCTCTAAAATTTTCCTGTGTGAGAAAACCTTGGCAGGGCAAGATGGATCACCTGAGGGACTGTATAACAGTGAAGAGGATGCCTAAGCCTGGGCCTGGAGGGTGAGTGACTGCAAGGAACAGGAGACCTTAATAATTCTTGTAAACTATTGGGATCATGCACATAGTGGGTAGTTTCCTGTGCGAAAAAAAAAACCTTGGAAAGGAAGTTGAAATCATAATAGCTCTTGTAGAATATTGAATTGGAATCATGCACTCAATGGGTATGTCAAGGAAAGCGATGAGAATGGATAACAAAACTACCATGTGGATACGGATCCACAAACTACACAAATAAGTATTGTGCTAAGATTATGAAAATTTCCCTTTGAATTTTGAGCAACAATAATATGTTTTCGCAAAAAAATGTGATTAATGTGCTTGTTGGCCAAGAATTATTGAAGGCAGATGATGAAGACTAAGATCTTGAAAGAGGACCTAACCAAGAACGAAGGTCAAGACTTCTGAAGTGGCTGAATGAGAAAGGCATGACATGTGTTTTTGAGAAAAAACACCGAGGATGGTGTTCCTTTAAGGGGGAGGGAATTGTAACACCCTGTTTCCCCCAATTTGTAATTAATCATAAAATAGGAATTACCATGCTAAGGCATGAGGACAATGTAAATGTATTATTGACTGAGTTTCCAAATAACTTACTGTTACACATCAAAATTACTCACTTTGATAGTGTCGCAAGTTTCATCATTACAAAGGTCGCAAGTGTCTCATTTTGCTCACAAGGTCGCAAGTGTCGCAAGTGTCAGGGAAGCATACTTCCATGATGCCTATGGCGTGCCTATAACGACATGAGAAAGACACTTGAAACACCTCAAACATTTGATTTGGAAGAGGAGAAATGAGTCAGTAGGCTTGCAAACCTTTTTCCATCTGAAAGCACCTCAAAAACTGAGTTTTTGGATAGGAGCACTCCCCCTTACACTATCTCGGAGCACCGACGCTCCCCCTTACACTGTCAGGGAGCGTTATAACGCTCCCCTGCCCCTTTTGAGGGAGCGCTATAGATTTTGAGAGCGTTGACGCCCCCTAAATCCTACCATGGAGCGCTAGAATGCTCTGGTGGCCCTTTTGAGGGAGCACTACCTATTATGGGCGGTTGTTAAGTGGTTGAGATGAATGGGGGAAGCATCTTTTCATTCTTGTAAGGCAGTTGGATTCGAATCCATAGTCTAGCCATGATCTTAGGGCAGGTCCTCAACTGAAGGAGGAAAATCCTCACCTTCCCCAAATATATCTCAAGTGGTTAAAGCCTCTCCAAGGCTATATAAACAAGCTTTCTAATGGTGAAAGAGGACTGCAAAATGGAGAATGATACCAAACTTATGATCTCATAAGTGAGGAATGGAAATGAAGAATTACACCAAACTTATGATCTCATAAGTGGTGTTGGAACATAGCTGATGGGGGAAGAATTGAATACATGAAACTTATGATCTTGGAGAAAACTTACAGTCAGCCAAAGGAGAGTGATTGGTGAAGCTGTTGTTATCCAGATTGTGGAGCTTTCAGGAAAGGGTTAGACGAAGGGGACTCGACGAAGCTGTCGCATTCACATCTACGATTGTAAGTACTGTTGTCTTTATTCTCATTAGTATGACATGCTTGGCCTGTTTCTTTCTAGTTTGTGTCTAATGTCACATGAACTTATCATTTAGTGATAGATCTGTTTTCAAGCTAATATCAATAGAGTAGGAAGTGGTCGTATCTTGCTTTGTCCACAGAACTCAGCGAGGAGGAAAGAATTGGAGCACAACTCAGAGCGTGCAAGGACAAACATCGATAACAGGTACTTCTATCATCCTTCCTTCTCATGTGTTAGTTTATATAGATTTGAAAGAAAGGTAGTGTCCATGATAAGCATTTTTCTGTCTAGGGTTAAGGTCAAGCTCTAGAGGTGATCTACCTGTCCGCAGGGAGATTTTCCCACAACAGAAACTGGCGACTCCACTGGGGAGATAACCTCAAATCGAAACCCTTTGTTTGGACTTTTCTCCTCATTGACCTTGTTCTGTCCCTTGATTGTTTCAGACTTGGTTCACCCCTCTTTGATTAGTTTCATGAGCTAATTGGCTCCTTACCTTATCACATTTAGCATACTTGTCAAGCTTGAATCTCAATTTTTGAAATTTTTTGACATTTCTAGAGATTTTAGACCCTGGCGCCCCTGTCCTAGTGTTAACAGAGCGGCAGTGCTCCTGAAGGCTTTGCACAGAGCGCTACAATGATCCTTTCCCTTGGAAACAAAGAGCTAGCCACTTTTTGGCCCAAAAAACCCTCCAGAACTGCCTCTTTCAGGGTTTGCCTCTGTGTCTCTTCTGCTGAGTGATCTTGTGAGTCAATTTTTCTTCCTTTTTAGCCTTGACATCTGTCTTTTTGAAGGATAAATACCTTTTTGATTGGATCTTGTAGCCTTCTTCTCCATTTTCATTGAATTTTTTCCCTGTTGAGTGAAATTCGAAACCCATGCATTGTTTTTCTCTTCTCATCAGCTGAGTAAAAACCCTGGTGAAGACCATCAAAGGCCTACAGACCTCTTTGTCTCGATTTCGGCCAAGGTCATTGTTCTTCAACTTTTGCTTTTTGGGTGTGAAGTTTGCTTTTTTCTTTGATTGTTTCTTTTCTTTCTCTTTTTCGTTTTGATTGCTACGAAGGGTGTATTGTTTGTGTGACTTTTTGCTTATGCTAGTTTGGTTGTCATTCATACCAAGAAGATAATTAGCAAAGATAAGCATTGTGTTGTATTGATCATCATTCATACGCAAACAATAAAAGATCTCTTTATGATTGATTGAGCATATTAGAAGGAATTTGCAATTTTTTGCATTACATCAGGATTTGATTGAGAAAAAGAATCGTTTGAGGGTAGTTCATAGTTGTGCTTGTTAGTGAAAGAACTCTCTCTCTCCCTTAGCTAGATGTTCATCGAAAGGAAATGATTTATTATCATGTTTGATGCACTCTTTGGGTCTGAGTCATAATTCCATTTGTTTCACTTCCATGCACCCCTTTACGTAAAGAACAGCCACTAAAATCAACGCTAATTAAAAGTTATCTAGAACTTTTTCTTTTCTAGGGTCCTCCACCAACAGTAGACTAGGCTTAGTACTTTGGATTAGGGCTGTGAGCATAACTCTCCAAAGTTTTCAAAACAAACAATAGCATCCTGAGTTAGGGAGAGTAAATCCAGTTATCGTATAAGTCTGCCTGGGATCCCCCTCTCACACAGAGGTTACGCATGAGGTTGCATTCGGGTAAGCTACGGGGATTAACCCTCCGTGGTTTAACTGATTGTGGTGGTCGGATCGTATTATGAGGATCACTTTGAGGTAAATCCACAATTACTGCGTGGAACCCTTTTAGTTGGTTTTGGGCTTGATACCCTGCCCATACGTTCGGATCGAAATGTCGACTATTCCCGCCCAGGGGCTGACTGCGAATTGGTAACCTTAGTGGCCATAATATCTAGGGTCTTACACAAGGTGACGGTGATGGGAAGTCTCACTGTACCTGGAGCAGACATTGGTCAAACTCACTCGGGCTCCTTGGAGGGTAAATCCACAATTACTGCGTGGAATCTTGCACCAAGGCATAAGTCTGTTAAGCAGGTCGCCATTGTAACTGTTCCACCCTATCCTCGCCCCTTCTGGACTTGATCACGCAACATTGGATTTCATCACCAACTAGTACGGTCATCAAAAGAAGGTCCTATTTGCTTGGTTGTGATT
>ML786896.1:423859-475828 GCA_009831015.1 Picea engelmannii | reverse complement strand
AGAAAATTGTCAAGTTCCCTTGCATGTTATGCAAAGGTGATCATTACTCTCACCTTTGTCCTCGCATGGACGAGGCTTCTTCTCTTTTGGAAAAACTTCAACTTCCAAAAGGTTATCGTAAACTTTCCCCCAACCCATCGTTAGTCGATGGACTGGTCAATCCGGTTCCATCCCCGGTCAGTCTGGTTGATCAGGTGGTCAATCTAGTTTCCTCCTCGATTGAACCACGAACCCAAGTAGCTGATCCAATTCCATCATCGATCAGCCCCGCTCTTCATCAAGAGAGTGCCACCAAAGTAGTCGACCTGTTTCCACCCATCAACCCCATTCTTCCATTGAAGAATGAGACTCAAGTGGTCAATCCAGTTTCACCATCGGTCGATCCCATTCCTCCATTGAAGAATGTCAAAGTGACTGATCCAGTCCCTTCCTCGGTCAGTCCCACTCTTCCTCTGAAGAGTGCTAAAGTGGTCCATCCAAGTCCACCATTGGTTGAGCCGATCCAATCATCGGTCGATCCTACTCTCCTTCTAGAGAGTAAACCCGATACTGCCCATATTTTTCTTGTTAATAAAGACTCTACCATGCTGGGGGGCATTCCTCCTCCTCCTGTGGAACCCCCTCCAAGTAATGAGGCCATCCTTTTTTATTAGGGTGCGCTAACTGGACCTCGTCTTCCCTCTCACGTTCCTTTCCAGATTACAGTTCAAGTTCGTGGTCGGGACGTTCCTCAAACGCTAATAGATGAAGGTGCATCCATTAGTATTTTGTGTTCTGTTGCTTGGTACACTTTGGGTTGTCCACATCTTGCACCTGTTACACAGAATCTGTTAGCTTTTAACAGAGGAACTAGTCAACCTTTAGGGATCCTTCCTCAGTTTCCTGTAACTTTGGGAGGGAAAACTGTCTTTATCAATTTCATGGTAGTCTGAGACCCCTTGGATTTCTCTTTACTCCTTGGGCGGGATTATGTCTATGCCATGAAATCTATTGTATCCACTCTTTTTCGTGTGATATCTTTCCCTCACGATGGAAGAATTGTGACTATTGTTCAACTTTCATTCATCGGCCCCGACTAGGTTACCTCCCTAAGTGGTTCTTATGTGCAGACAGTATCGCCCCCGCCGCATGTCAATTATGTGGCGTTGTCCCCCATGACCTCAACTTCTGATGATTTGAATCCGGTAGTTGACATGGTGATCTCTTCGGTAGGGTTATTGGAGCCTGATCTCCTTACCCCTGTCACAACCCTCGACATGTGTTCCTTCCAGAGTGATCGTCTTCCATCCGACGAAGATCTCTTGGAAGCCATGACCGAGTTTTGTCCCTTGACATGGTACCCTTCCAGAGCATTATCCTCTTGGAAGCCATGATCAAAAAGGTTACGAGCATAGTTTCTCTTCTTTGTGGCAAGCTCGTTAAAAAATGAAACAGAGGCCACTAGCTTTCATGCTGGGGGCATAACGAGCATAGTTTCCCTTCTCTGTGGCAAGATCATTAAAAAATGAAACAGAGGCCACTAGATTTCATGCTGGGGGCAACCACGAGCATAGTTTCTCTTCTATGGGGCAAGCTCGTTAAAAAATGAAACAGAGGCATGAGCATAGTTTCTCTTCTCTATGGAAATCTCATTAAAAAATGAAACAGAGGCCTTGAGCATAGTTTTCTTCTCTGTAGCAAGCTCGTAAAAAAATGAAACAACAATCTGGGGATCGAACCTGGAACCTTGAGCATAGTTATTTTCCTATGTCAAACTCGTTAAAAAATGAAACAATCACCTCTCCCTTCAAGTTGAGTCTTTTGCCAGATCTCGTAGATGTTGATTCGAGTCTGTCGTTAGGACTCATTTTTGCACCTTCATTTCATCCACCTGTATCCTTTTTCTCCATCTAGCACAGAAATTGGTGACAACCTGAAAGTCGGTGAATGAATTGAAGCTTGGGGGGCATGTCTCCAGCCTTTGATGATCATTCTGGAGTCAAGCCACCAACTTTCAAGCTGGGGGTATACCGAGCTTAGTCTTTGTTCTTTCTCGTGCTTGTAAATACATGAGAATGCAACCAGGTAAACTTTTATCTCTTTTTCGGACCCGTACAGATACGAACACACGAAAAAGGAACCCCCCTGGAGTCTCCTTTAAACCCTTTTTAGGCTCTCTAAATATGAAAAGATTGTCGAGTGATCTTGCTTTCTTTCACACTCGTTAAAATGTCAGAAAGAGCGTCTTTCGAGCGATAGTTTAACCCTTTTTCGGTCTCATTGGACTACTGTACAAAAAAGGAACTGAGAGAGTTCTCTTTTAAGTGTTTTTCCAAACTCTATAATCCCGAAAAACCTTCGAGTTTTCTATCTTTGGACTCTTTAAAACACACATCGACGAGCCCATATGGGAACGAACCCTTACTTCTTCCAGTTCGTTAAAAAAAGGAAGAGGAACTTACCGAAGGTGAGTTATATCGAGCATGTGTTATCCTCCTCGAGCTCATTAAATCAAAAAGAGGTACTCATCTATCTGGATGGCGGAAAAATTGAAAGGAGCAAGCCAGGCAGTCTCTTGAGAACATCATCCAACACTTCTTAGAGTCGCCCTTGAACATGGCACTTTGTCATTTGCACATATCATAATACGCTGAACCTCTGCACTGAGCCAATCCTTCGAGTTCCTTTCACTCCTTTGGGTCACCCGACACAAGTCACAGTACCCACTGCATAGTTTTGGTCCATGTCATGTTTTTTTATTGTGCCTCAGTGTTCAAGGGAAGTATCTGCCTCGAGAGTCAGCCATCCCAAATATCTTGCCTCAAAACCTGTGTCAGTCCATGTCCGTTTGATCTGCCAATTACATCTCCATGTCCGTTTCATGTTGTTGATGGGGGATAAATCAAGGCCCTCCCTCGACGAGTCTATTCCTGTCGACTCCAACACATTATCCAGGAATCAGACTTAGAAACCAGTTAGTACTTTGGGACCTGCATGCCTCAATGGCAGGCCTCCTCACATTCGAAAGTAGGTTTACATCATTGAACTCTGATCGAATGATTCCACGGATGTTCGACTTCAACTCATATAATCACATTCGTTGGAATGTACTAGGGTACCTTGGGAATCATTAACATTAATGGTGATCTCCCTTGCACTTGTTAACGGTTCACACCATTGACCGGTAATCAAGTGGCTTCTTCCATGTTCGACGTCAAGACATCTATTCACATGGTCAGATTCGTACCATATTGGGATTGGTAAGAAGACCCTGGGTTGAGTAATCACTTTGATATATGCTTTGCCCAGGCTGCGAAGGAGTTTCCATTGGACAAGGAACACATATACTGTTACATAGATCCACTTTGTATTGGACGTGGCTATGTCTTGTCATCTCGTAGATCCACTGTGTATTCTTCATGGCTACGATCAGTTCATGTCATCAGAGTATAGATCCACAGTGTATTTTCAGTGGCTATACCTTTTTATCAATACAATTATGGATCCGCAGTGTATTTTATGGCGGCCATATCTTGCAAGTCTTGATCACCCAAGCATAGGTATGCCTGCCTTGGATTTTGAAATATGTCATGATATTTGTTGGATGTTTGTGTGCAGCTTTCGTCAGGTTCTCCAAGTCTATACCCTTGCTTCAAAGTCTACAAAGTATTTCAGTTATCAGTTCCTATCTTCTAACTTCATACTTTGGGGGGCAATCTGTTACACATCAAAATTACTCACTTCGATAGTGTCACAAGTGTCGTCATTACAAAGGTCGCAAGTGTCACATTTTGCTCACAAGGTCGCAAGGGTCGCATGTTGCTCACAAGTGTCGCAAGTGTCAGGGAAGCATACTGCCATGATGCCTATGTCATGCCTATAACGACATGAGAAGGACACTTGAAACACCTCAAACATTTGATTTGGAAGAGGAGAAATGAGTCAGCAGGCTTGCAAGCCTTTTGCCATCTGAAAGCACCTCAAAAACTGAGTTTTTGGAGAGGAGCGCTCCCCCTTACACTATCTCGGAGCACCGACGCTCCCCCTTACACTATCAGGGAGCGTTATAATGCTCCCCTGCCCCTTTTGAGGGAGCACTATAGATTTTGAGAGCGTTGGCGCCCCCTAAAGCCTACCAGGGAGCGCTACAACGCTCTGATGGCCCTTTTGAGGGAGCGCTACCTATTCTGGGTGGTTGTTAAGTGGTTGAGATGAATGGGGGAAGCATCTTTTCATTCTTGGAAGGTAGTTTGATTCGAATCCCTAGTCTAGCCATCATCTTAGGGCAGGTCCTCAACTGAAGGAGGAAAATCCTCACCTTCCCCAAAGATATCTCAAGTGGTTAAAGCCTCTCCAAGGCTATATAAACAAGCTTTCTAATGGTGAAAGAGGACTGCAAAATGGAGAATGATACCAAACTTATGATCTCATAAGTGAGGAATGGAAATGAAGAATTACACCAAACTTATGATCTCATAAGTGGTGTTGGAACATAGCTGATGGGGGAAGAATTGAATACATGAAACTTATGATCTTGGAGAAAACTTACAGTCAGCCAAAGGAGAGTGATCGGTGAAGCTGATGTTATCTAGATTGTGGAGATTTCAGGCAAGGGTTAGACGAAGGGGACTCGACGAAGCTGTCGCATTCACATCTACGATTGTAAGTACTGCTGTCGTTATTCTCATTAATATGACACGCTTGGCCTGTTTCTTTCTAGTTTGTGTCTAATGTCACATGAACTTATCATTTTGTGATAGATTTGTTTTCAAGCTAATATCAATAGAGTAGGAAGTGGTCGTATCTTTCTTTGTCCACAGAACTCAGCGAGGAGCAAAGAATTGGAGCGCAACTCGAAGCGTGCAGGGACAAACGTCGATAACAGGTACTTCTATCATCCTTCCTTATCATGTGTTAGTTTAGATAGATTTGAAAGAAAGTCAGTGTCCATGATAAGCATTTTTCTGTCTAGGGTTAAGGTCAAGCTCTAGAGGTGATCTACCTGTCCGCAGGGAGATTTTCCTACAACACTTACTATGGGGGTGAATCCTTGAAAGTACTGGCCATGATATCACTAGAGGAAGAATGTGAAAACTATAAGAGAGGGTTCATTATGACAAATAACCCCAAAATTTCCCTTTATGAGGATGAAAACCTCCTTCGTATCCCAAGGAGAGAAATCAATTAATGAAGAAAGGACTGGTGGTTGAATTATCAACCACCCCCATGAATGGAAACATGGGTTGTTAGCCCAAAGTACCGCAGGGACCTGTAGACCTGAGCTTCCTTCTGACAGAAGGAATAGGATAGGTCGGAAAACCTTCCAAGGTAAGAGAGATACAAACTCGAGAGGGGACACCAGACAAAAAGAGAGTAAGATCACAAAGGAGATGCGCGATACTCTTCAGCGAATCACAAATTGAAGTTCATGAGCTTGATGCCGAGGAGCATCCGAGAAACCTCGTCGAGGACATAACCAAAAGAGAAAGCTCTGAGTTGCAGAGAATGGGACTCGAGCAGAAGCTAGGACTGAGACATAGCTCCTAAGAACTGTGAGAACTCCCTGGTGATATTATGGCTTAGCAAGGGGGTGGCCAGAGTGCTAAGAATGAATGCCTCTATGCCTATGGTTGAGTGGAAGGATGAACACCCACAGTCACTTGGTTGGCGACAACCTGTAATAGATAAGCAATTTCCTACCATGTGTAATTTAGCCGTAACTATGTATGAATTGGTTATACTGTGTATGTTTAAGGAATTGTGCATATTTCTTAATGGATATATATTGTATCTCCCCTATTTTTTCTTGATTGTATAACTAGGCTAGTAATAAATTATATGGTTAGGAGATGATTTTATACTCGTAAATGCTTGTGTCTTGTGGAGGCATAAGCCAGAGTCACAAACTGTGTGTTCATCGACCCATGACATAGTTTCATGTATGCATGCCAACCTTCCTAATTGTTTAGAGTCCCTTTGAGGAAGAAGTTGGTTAAGCTTAGGAGAGGTAGTGCATATTGGCATAGGCTCTCTACAAGGCAAACCGAACCCAAAGCTCCTTAAGTCCTGGACAAGCTTAGGAAGGATCGCATCGTTGTGTGCAAGAACCCTACATGGAGTGCAGAGGTCGAAAAACCCTTTGGAGGTTTCAGAGCGTATGAAAGCTCAAGAGTGACAAATAGACAATGATCAAAATTAGATCTGAAACATTGGTTCAATTCGGGGAAATAGAGGTGAGGATTTCCCCAAAGTCCAAAAGGGAGAATTGTCGATTTGCAGGGGAAAATCTAGACTGTTTGAGCCTACGTCCAGACAACCAGAGAAGACTGTGCAAGAGAATAGATCTGAACCGTCAGATCGAGCACAAGAGATCGATAGCCATCAGATCCATAAAAGGCACATGAGGTTTAACCTGGTGCATGCATGGGAGAGAGGACTCATCAAAGTCTTGAAAGTCCTGAAGTATTCAGAGACATCCATCGACATAGGACACGTGGAAGTTGGGTAGCATTTTTCTGACTCGGAACTTGGAGTAGTCAGAGGGCAAGACCCCTCATCTTCGCAAGTCGCGAAATTCTAGTATACGAAACCCCAATGTTCTCTGTGGATGAGCCGGTTTACTGTGAATAACTTTCAGTTGATATAAAACACTGGTTTAGTGTAAATAACTTTCAGTTGATATAAAACACCGGTTTAGTGTGAATAACTTTCAGTTTAGTGTATATTAAATACCGGTTGATATAAATATGTGTAAATGCTGTAGATGGTCTATAATAATTCTTGGTATTTGCAAGGTCACTTTCGTACTTTAAATATACATATATATATCTTAGACACTTGCGATTAGGGCTATCTCCTAAAAAAATCATGATTGTTCAGCTGGTACATGGACGAAATCTTAGTTAATTACTCTACTGTAGTGTGTGCCTTTATATATCAAAAATTTCCATACATACATATATATATATATATATATATATATACACTATGCAATTTTCCATTTGCATTCAATATGTAGGTAAACTCAAATCTACATCACAATTTACTGGTGGGGTTTTCAACTACGACGCTTTATCTTACTATAGTAGTAATCCAAACCATAGCACAAATCTTCTTTAGGAACTGACTAGTCATATCCTTCCAGCTAGTATACTTTTGGGAACTAGTATTCATAATATTAATGAGATGCAACAAAGATAATCCATTCCAAACTAGTAGAGAGCCATTCTAGAAATTCCTAAGTTTGAAATAGGATGCATTCGATCTTTCTTCCTTAATATTATTTCTAAGAGATACATTCTATCAAGTATGTAACGATTTAACATTCAGCCAGAGAAGGGACAGGAATAACATATCTGAAATAATACGCTGAAAGACAAAGGGAACAACCACATTCCTCCCAACCGTAGAATAGGGTAGCCAAACTACTTGCCCAATTCACCCCCTAGCCTGACCATGAATCCATGAGGGCGAACTTGGAAAATCTTCTCTTCATATATGTCCTACATCTTTAGTAGTTTTTCCCTTGCCTCACACTCAAGAAGTGTTCATAACAACAAGTAAATCAAAAGTCTCCTTTCCCATAATACTTGGTAAGTCTCCTTTCCTTTCCCTTGCCTCACACTCTTGCTTCCTCTCATATGTTGTTTATCATTTGCCTAGGTCGTTTCCCTCCCTTGGGAATTTTCACAGATTTCTAAATCCCTGATTTTCAGGGGATGCCAATGGCCGAATCACTGATTTGCCACTCGTAATAATCAGCCCAGAGGTAGTTCCAACATGTTCCCCACTCATGTAGTCATGTTCAACTAAATTTAACATGGTTGTTTCGTTTGTCCTCCTACAATCAATATAAAATATTATGTTTCCATACAGGTGTCATAGTCAAATAGCTAGTTGGGTCACATTTGGTCTCTACCCAATAGTCAAAATAATTAATTACAATTACCAAATTCAAAATTTGGAATTGCCATAAATGGAAAAAAAATTCAAATTCAAATTTACTAAAAATGGAATAAATTTCCAGCAATTTTAAATTTCAAAAATATTTTATTTTTGGGGATGTCGCATCCTTTCCCCCTTCAGTAAAACACTATCCTTGGTGTTTGTTCCTTTCCTTGAACAAGATTGGATGAGATTTCCACAAATCTCCCTCCAACTCCCAAGTGGCATCCTTAGGACTAAAGTGCTTCCATTGCACCTTTACCTGAGCGATGGCTCTATTCTGAAGTGTTATTTCTCTCTGGTCCAAAATGCATTGGGGTTCCACATGGAACTTGCCTTCGGGTTCCACCTGCACCAAGTTCCAATAAATCCTATGAGTAGGGTCATGAATATACTTTTTCAACAACAAAACATGAAATAGATTATGAATTCTTAGATTAGTTGGAAGTGCAAGTTGATATGTTATGGGTCCAATTCAAGATAGTATCTCAAAGGGCCCACAAAACCTGGGTTCTAGCTTGGCACAATTCCCTAACTTCAACGAGCTCTTTCGGGCTTTGACCGTCAAATAAACATGGTCTCCTACTTGAAATTCCAAGTGTCTTCTTTTCTGATCTACATAACTCTTATGTCTATCTTGTGCTTCTTTCAAGTTCTATTGTACCTTTCTTACCATGTTCTCCATTTCTTGGAGCAGCTCTGGTCCAATCATGAGTCTGTTAGTTGGGTTATCCTAGCTAATTGGATTCATACACTTTTTTCCATATAGTATTTCAAAAGGGCTCAAGTTAGCTGAAGTTTGGTACCCATTGTTATATGCAAATTCTACCAAGTGCAGGTAGTCTTGGTTTTGTTCTTACATACATGCGAAGCATATCCTCTATGATATGGTTTGTCCTTTCGGTTTGTCCATCCGTTTGTGGATGATAGCTTGTACTGAAATTCAAGTTAGTGTTTATCCCTGCAAACAATTCCTTCCAAAAAGCGAATGTAAATTTTACGTCTCTATCTGAAATCACCATTTTAGGAATACCATGCAGTCTAAAAATTTCTTTCATGAATATTTTAGCAATGTTTATAGCTTTAAAAGTAAACTTTATAGGAATAAAGTGTGCAGACTTATTGAGTTTATCGATTACAATCATGATAGAATCATTATGTTTCTGAGTTTTAGGAAAACCTATTATAAAGTCCAGTGATATAGTCTCTGATTTCCATTCTAGTACTGGTAATGGTTGTTATAGGCCGGTTGGATGCTGGTGCTCAGCCTTAACCTATTGACAATATTGGTACCTATCCAAGTATTCTTCTATTTCGCCCTTCATACTAGGCCAAAAAAATAGTTTTCTAAGTGTTGTTATTGTTTTCTGGTAACCTGGATGGCCAGAATACAATTTCTTATGCACTTCGTCCAAAATTGTTTATTTTAATTCTGTTGAATTTGGTATGTAAAGTCTATTTTTAAGTCGTAATAGTCCTTTCTTGTCAATTCTTGGATCTAGTTTTTTAGAGTTGGCGGTACTATTTTGTAATTCTGTCATTATCTTAGTGTACTTTCCATCGTTAATACATGTCGTCCTTATTCTTTGTTCCATATCACTTTCTGCCCTGCTGATGTTTATCTCAAAAAACCCATGGACTCTTCTACTTAAAGCGTCTGCTACTTTATTTTCCTTACCCTTGATATGTATGTCCTTGAAGTCGAATTCTCTCAAGAAGGCTAGCCACCTTTCTTGTCTTGCATTAATATCTGGTTGGTTAAACAAATATTTCACCCCACTATTATCCGTCAATAGTAGGAATTTTCTGCCCATTATATAGTGTCGCCACATTTTTAAGGCATGTATTAATACTGCCAATTCTAAGTCATGAGTGACATAATTTTTCTCATGTTCTTTTAATTTTTGGGACTCGTAACAAATCACGTTCCCTTCCTGAGTTAGGACACCATCTAGTCCCTCTTTACTTGCATCAACACAAACTGTGAAGTCTTTATATGGGTCTTCTACTTTCAAAATGGGTGTCGATGTCAATAATTCTTTTAGCTTGTTAAAGTTGTCTTGACACTTTTGCGACCAGTTAAACTTGGTTCCTCTTTTGTAGTGACGTGATAGGGTAGGCTATCTTGGAAAACCCTTTTATAAATATGCGATAATATCAAGTGATTCCCATGAATGACTGGATATATGCCACATCCTTAGGTACTGGCCATTCCATAATGGATTTTATCTTTTCCAGGTCTACGACAATACCTTCTGAGGCAATGACATGTCCTAAATATTGTATTTCTTTTTGATAAAAGTCACATTTGTCGAATTTTTCATATAGTTTATGTTTCCTTAATGTTTGTAGAACTATTCTTAAGTGTTCATCATGTTCCTCCTCCATTTTAGAATAGGCCATAATATCATCGATAAATACTACTACGAACTTGTCTAAGTACTGACTGAAAATGTTGTTCATCAAGCCCATAAATGTGGTTGGTGTGTTAGTGAGTCCGAAAGGTATGACTACAAACTCGTAGTGTCCACATCTTGTTTGAAAAGATGTTTTGTTTATGTCCTCGTCCTTTATCGTAACTTGATGATAACCAGATTGTAAATCCAATTTTGAAAAGATCTTGGTCCCACCTACTTGATCGAACAGATCATTTATCCTTGGTAAGGGGTATTTGTTCTTAATGGTCATTTTGTTTAGTTATCTATAATCGATACATAGTCTTAGAGTATTGTCTTTCTTTTTCACAAAGAGGACTGGTGCCCCCCATGGTGAAACACTCGGTCTGATATACTCTTTGTCCAACAATTCCTGTAATTGGTTTTTTAATTCTGTCAGTTCCAATAGACTCATTCGGTAAGGTGCTTTTGAGATAGGGGCTGAACCGGGTAGTAGGTCTATGGAGAAGTTTATTTCCCTTCTAGGAGGTAATTCTGGTATCTCATCCAGAAACATGTCTTTGAATTCACATAGGACAACAAAGTATTTTAACTTTGGCTTATCTTCTTTTCTAATAGATTTTTCACTTGGATGGCATAAACTTGACATCCCTTTCTAATATATTTCTTGAGTTGCATCGTTGAAAATTGTCTGACTGAAACAGGTTTTGGTATGCCTTGGGATATTCTATTAGTGCCAAAATCATCTTTAAAGATAAGTATCTTTGTATAACAGTCTAGTACTGCTTTGTGTTGTTCCAACCAATCCATCCCATTAATAATATCATAGATCCTAGTGGTAAGATGTTCAGATTGGTCCTTATATTTTAACCACCTATGTTGAACTCAAAATCAAAAATAAAGTCAACTACTTTCCTTTTAGTACCTGTTGCTACCATGATTTTGCGTGCTTCAATTTCTTAAGTTTATTCGACTATGCTATTTTGCATGCTACCTTCGATTTCTACCACCAAGGACTAGTGGTCAGCTTGTTGACCATCTATGGCTGCATTTATCCGATGTAGGCTTATGCCCATGTCTCCCACTGTCGAGGCTTCCTTCAGATTATGAATAGCATTTATGTTTGCTAAAGTTAAACATGGATAGTTTCTCCTTAGATGAGGCTCTCCACACTCCCAACACTTTAATGGCTCCTGAGAGTTGTCCCCAAACTTCTTAGTTCCCAGGTTTATCGGTTTACCACTACCTTGCGTATTCGGATGATTGGAGTGAAAATCCTTCCTTTGGAAACTTTTTGCCGCATTCTGATAAGGAGCTAGCTGGTATCCCTTCTTTCGTTGGTTCATTCGATCTTTCTTTTTATCCTTCTAGGTCTTGGGAAACTCTACCCATTGTTTATACTAGTCATAGCACATTCGTGCTTTCCTGAATACCTCACTTAAGGATTTGGGGTTTTCAAACTCAATTCTGTCTCGATAGGCCTATGGTAAACAGCTTAAGAATCGTTGGATTTTTATCTTATCCTCCCAGATGTATGGTACAAACCTTAGTAGCTCCAGAAATTTATTTAGAAGGTCCTCCATCATCATCTGTCTGAGTCGTAACTCGTAAAATTATTTCATATTCCTTTCATAATAGCTTTCAGAAAGGCATTGTTTCTTGAAATACTTCCTAAAGTCGGACCATTCCAACTGTTTCTCCTTTAGGCCCTTGGCAAATTTCAGGTCCTGTCACCAAATGTTGGCCTTCCCCTTTAGATTGTAGATGGCCATTATGACCTTTATGTTGTTGGAATAGTTGTAGATCTGGAAGTATTCTTTGATGTCCAACAATCATGCCTCTGCTTCTTCTCCTATCCTAGATTCTCCATCAAAGGTAGCTGGTTTAATCTTTTTAAATTCTCTTTCAAGGTGGTCTACCTGTTTTCTTTTTCTGTCTGGTATAGTTTTGTCTTCAGCTGAAGGTGTCCCTTCAAATGAACTATCTCCTTTTTCTGTTTCCAGTCCAAAATTCTTGGAGGCCCTTTTGCTGACTTCTTTGACATGGTTATCATCTTTTGGGATTTTCTTAGTTACTATACTACACAACAGGACTTCATTTATCACTTGTTGTTCCTGCTGTGCTTTCTTCAATTTTTCACTGTTGGCCTTGAAAACCTATAATTCAACAATACGATTCTTCACTGTTTCCAGCACCTCTATGGGTGAGCTTCCATCACTGTTCTGTCTTGGATCTTCAAGAGGTCCTTGCTGTGGATTTCCTTCCATCTTGATTTCTGCACCCTCCTGAGCTGCCATATTTTACGAAAACAGAAAGGGATTTCTGTTTGTAACCATCAGATTTATTGGTTTTACATAAATCAGAATAAATACTAAGCAGCTAATGTGGCCCTGTTTGGGCCCAGTGTTTTAGCTTTTTCTCTGATACCATATCTAATATACCTCAAAAACTATCTAGAAAAAAATAAATTGTTTGTATAAATATCCTTGAATAGTTTGAGATTCAAGCAAGTAAGATTTCTACTATAAATCTTGAGTCTAAAAGTTTGCAAGAGTCCTTGTTGTCGTCGACTGTAATTACCATTCAACTTCAAGTTTTCTAATCGACGATAAGATTTTACTCCTCATTTCAAAGTTTATTTCGATTCCTATAATTATAATTACTTTCCTATATGTTTGTACCTATAACCATTACCACAGTCTTAACAACACAAACGACTTTGGGACTTTATGGCCAAATCCTTATGTGTTAGACCCTACAAATAACCCATTACCATATGCTTACAATGCAAATGACTTTAGGGGTTTATGTCCTAGGCCTCATGCGTTAGTCTATACACATAATCACATGATGAAAACGACCAAACAAACTTAGGCAAAAGTAGAGTATTAGTCTATACTCCTTTGCGAAAAGTTTAAATATAAGCAGACCCCTATAGTTTTTTTTTTTTAAATATCCAAATATAGGATAGTGGTTAGGTGAGGCCTTCTAGTTAAACTCGGAGTATGAATATTTCATAATCCTATGATCATATTCAAATTCACCTGCATTGTTGGATTACAAGTATTGGGTCTCATGCTTATTCCATATGCCCACTAGCTGTGACCATAGGCATAATCAAAATGCCCTTCACATTTCGGCATTTTAGCATTTCGGTAAGTCACAATCCTCGAAATGCAGCCAGATCAATGGTTCACAAAACTTTATAATATGATCCCTTTTTTTCTTAATCGAATGGCTGACAGGATTTCAACGTTTTTCCCTTCAAGTCATCGTGACTCCAACATTATAAAACTCATGATCATAAAATCTCCAAAGTGATCGGACGGTTCACATAACCCACTGACATGGACAGTTGACATGATTTCAGAGTTTTTCCTTTCGTGTTTTCGAGACTCACAATAGTCCCTTTCGACATTTCGGAGTTCGAGACTTCATGTTGGTGGAGTTTCTGCTTGCTATGTAAAACCCCGAAATAGAAAGTTTTGATGTGATGTAAACCTGCTGACATCACACGTGGATTGACACATGTCGAATAGTTGCCACGTGTCACTCTGATTCGTTACTTACATGTGCCTAAAATGTTGAATCAACTTGACACTTGTCATTGCCTGATTGTGCCATGTGTCCTTAGCTGATGTGGTTGGTTGATGTGTATGTTTCGGGATTTCAAGGTTCGCTACTTCAAAGGTCAAAGTTCCTTTAATCTTTGATTTCTCGATCTATGAAAATCTGAAATGGAGTCCTTGACATGCTCTGATCTTTCGCATTTTGCGATTTCATCATTCTTGTCGTGAGTGTCCTTAACACCTCCAACTCCTGGTATCCGAAACTCCGAAATGGAGATTAAGTCGTGGTTTTTCATTTCATGATTTTATCATTCTTTTCATGAGTGTCCTTGACACCTCCAACTCTCGATATCCGAAACTCCGAAATGGCGATTAATTCGTGGTTTTTCATTTCACAATTTTATCATTCTTGTCGTGAGTGTCCTTGAAACCTCCAACTCCCGGTATCTGAAACTCCGAAATGGCGATTAAGTCATGTTTCAGTACTGTTGATTAAGGGTAACCCATTTTGTGATGGAAAAATCTATCATTGGAAGTAAAACACCACATGGTATGTTCATTTGTTTCAACTCCAAACGAGATATGTAATACTAGTTTTAAAAGAATTACAGGGTTCCTTTCTGCCTACTTGTAATGGCATATTGGTTATTTTATTGGTTTAATATACTAGCGCCATATTGGCTACTTCCTCGAAAGGATTTTGAAAAAGGAAAAAATACTTGGCTATTGTCGGTTATATGTGTATCTTGTTTATAGTTGACTCCAGATCGCATGATGGTATATGAATTCAATTTGCACTTATTGTACTTGTGTTAAAGACTTTCCTTTTGAACTTTTAGGTGATTGTGTTGTTATTTATACAGTTCGGAATTTACTCAGGGGTATGTTTTAAGTTTCAGGATGTCCCTTCTTCCTTGGGCCTTCGCGCCTCTCGTGATTAGTTCTGGTAATTAAACTATGTTAATTCGATTCACTCCAATAATTTTCCAACATTTCAACCTATAACTTTTCATTAAACACCAGTCGATATAAAGATGTGTAAATGTTGTATATGGTCTATAATAATTCTTGGTATTCACAAGGTCACTTCCGTACTTTAAATATACATATATATATCTTCAACACTTGCGATTAGGGATATCTCCTAAAAAAAATCATGATTGTTTAGCTGGTACATGGAAGAAATCTTAGTTAATTACTCTATTGCGGTGTGTGCCCTTATATATTAGAAATTTCCACACACACACACACACACACACACACACACACACACATATATATATATATATATATATACACTATGAAGTTTTCCATACGCATTCAATATGTAGGTAAACTCAAATCTGCATCACAATTTACTGGTGGGGTTTTCAACTACGATGATTTATCTTACTATAGTAGTAATCCAAACCACAACACAAATCTTCTTTAAGAATTTACTAGTCATATCCTTCCACCTAGTATACTTTCGGGAACTAGTATTCATAACAGTAATGAGATGCAGCAAACATAATCCATTTTGAACTAGTAGAGAGACATTCTAGCAATTCCTAAGTTTGCAATAGGATGCATTCAATCTTCATCCTTAATATTATTTCCAACAGATGCATTCTATCGAGTATGTAACCATTTAACATTCAGCCATAGAAGGGATAGGAATAACATATCTGAAATAATATGTTGAAAGACAAAGGGAACAACCACGTTCCTCCCAACCATAGAACAGGGCAGCCAAACTACTTTCTCGATTCACCCTCTAGCCTAACCATGAATCCATGAGGGCGAAATTGGAAAATATTCTCTTCATATATGTCCTACAGCTCCAACAGTTTTTCCCTTGCCTCACACTCAAGCAGTGTTCATAACAACAAGTAAATCAAAAGTCTCCTTTCCCAGCATACTTGGTAGCGTCCTGCCTCCTCTCATATGCTATTTATCATTTGCCTAGGTCTTTTCCCTACCTTGGGAATTTTCGCAAATTTCTAAATCCCATATTTTCATGGGCTACCAATGGCCAAATCACTGATTTTCCACTTGTAATAATCATCCTAGAGGTAGTTCCAACATGTTCCCCACTCATGGAGTCATGGTCAGCTAAATTTAACATGGTTGTTCCATTTGTCCTCCTACAATATATATAAAATATTCTGTTTCCATACAAGTGTCATAGTCAAATAGTTAGTTGGGTCAAATCAGGTCTCTACCCAACAGTCAAAATAATTAATTACAATTACCAAATTCAAAATTTGGAATTGCAATAAATGGCAAAAAATTTTAAAAATCGAATTTACTAAAAAGGGAATAATTTTCCAGCAATTTTAAATTTCAAAACTATTTTATTTTTGGGGATGCCACAGTCGATCTCTGAGAAGAAAAACTAGGAAATAATAGGCCATCTGGAGTCACTAGAGAAATTGAAATAGGTCGGGGAGCAGGTGAGGTTCTATAAATGGCCGCACGTGCAGAGTAAAGGCCCAACGAGGTTCGTCGAAAAGATGTGGAGGAAGAGAAGGGTGCACTGAGAGTAATGGCACCATGCCTCGAGACAGATGAAGTTAAAGTCATGAGACACGTGGGAAGGAATTTGAAGTACATGGGTACGTGGGAAAAAGCTAGAAAAAATAGTGGTAATGTCTATTACATAGGTTTGTTGACAAAAAATACAAAACAAATTAACATTCCTGGCTTATTTTCTTTAAAAGAGGGGATCGTGGAGACAATAGAAATTCTAATTTACGAAATTAAAGGTTCCCGGACAGCATAATTTATACACAAAATATGTAATTTTACAAAGAGGAGCCCTCATTCAATACTTATCGAGTTTTTGGATGGCGGGTTCTCAGGATGTCGGGCTCAAAATTGGGCTTATGTTCTTCCGTGCCCTACAAAAAGAACTGATAGTTCTGCGATATACAAATTGAAAATCAGACTTGGAACTATTAGAATTTTAAAGGCCCAAGGCAAAAAACAAAAAAAAAAGTAGTAACGTCTATTATATAGGTTCGTGGAGAAGTGTTTGGTGCAAAATTGACATAGGTTCACGAATTATACTTGACATACTAATTCATGAATTAGTTTTCTTTAAAACAAGGGCTGGTGGATACAAAATAAATTGAAATTTATCAAGTTATAGGTTCCTCGACAACATAAATTATACATATGAAATCTGTAATTTTATAAAGTACATGGATGGAATCTTGATTTTGGGTTGTTGGGGTGCTGGGATGAAAATTGGGCTTCTATTGTTGGGTGGCCTACAAATAGCACCGAGACTTCTGTGATATACAAATTGACAAGCGATCTTGCGAACTATTTGAATTTTTGGATCATGGGTTCTCGGGATGGCGAGCTGAAAATCAAATATGTAATTGGGATGAAAATTGGGATTTTGTTGTTCCATGGCCTACATAAATCAAATATGTAATTTGATTAAGTAGATATATAGAGCATGCACGGAAGCTTCATTCCGGGTTGTCGGGGTTGCGGGCTAAAAAATGGGCTTTTGTTGTTTTTTGCCCTACAAATAGCACCAAGAGCTCTACGATATACAAATTGACAAGTTGTTTTGTGGACTATTTGAATTTTTGGATCGCGGGTTCTCAGAATGGGGGGTTGAAAATTGGGTTTCTAATTTTATGTGGTCTACAAATAGCACCTACAGTTCCGCGATATACATATTGACAATCAGACTTGCGGAGTATTTGAATTTCAAGCGGCTCGTGTCAAATAACCAAATTGAAATAATAAATTCAATAAATTATTTTTCTATCAAAATTAGTTTTCCTTTTTACATATGCTGGTGGACAAAAAAAATTAAAAAAATAGTACTGAGGTCTGTTGCATAGCCTGTTGAACATAAGTATGAAAAAAATAGCATTTTTGAATTAGTTTTCTTTAAAAGAGTGGGTTCTTGACTTAGCTGGTTTTTGGATCACGGGTTCTCGGGTTGGGGAACTGAAAAGAGGGCTTTTGTTGTTCCATGTCCTATAGGTAGAACCCAGAGTTCCGCGATATACATATTGACAATCAGACTTGCAGAGTATTTGAATTTGAAGGGGCTCGTGTTGAATAACCAAATTAAAATAATAAACTCAATAACTTATTTTTTCTATCAATAAAATCATTTACAATTAATTAAAACAAGTTTAGCATTCGTGAATTAGTTTTTATTTTTACATATGCTGGTGGACAAAAAAAGAAGAAAAAATAGTACTGACATCTGTTACATAGGCTGGTGAACATAAGTATGAAAAAAATAGCCTTCCCGAATTAGTTTTCTTTAAAAGAGTGGGTTCTTGACTTAGCCTGGTTTTGGATCATGGGTTCTCGGGTTGGGGACCTGAAAAGCGAGATTTTGTTGTTCTGTGTCCTACAAATAGCACTGATAGTTCCACGATATACAAATTGAAAATCGGACTTGTGGACTATTTGAATTTTAAGGGGCTCGTGTTAAATTTTTTTAGCATTCATGAATTAGTTTTCTTTACATAGGTTTTACATACGCTGGTGGAGAAATAGACAAAAAGTATAGTACCAATGTCTGGTACGTAGGGTGATCGACAAAAGCACCAAATAAATAGCATTCCCGAATTATTTTTCTTTAAGACCATAAACTATACATAGAAAATAGGTAACTGTCTATACATACTGTCTATAAAAATCTAGGAACACATAAAAGCATAAAAAAACCTATCATTTCCAAATTAGAGCATGGACGGAACACTCATTCGATACTTAGCCAGTTTTTGGATCGCGGGTTCTCAGGATGGGGACGTTAAAACCGGGATTCTGTTGTTCCATGTCCTGCAAATAGCACCGAGAGTTCTGTGAAATACAAATTGTCAATGGGACCTACAGATTATTTAAATTTTAAGGGGCTCGTGTCCCAAAAATTTAGCATTCACAAATTAGTTTTATTTACATAGGTTTTACATATGGTGGTGGAAAAAATCACAAAGAATATAGTGTCAATGTCTATTACATAGGGCGGTGGAGAAAAGGACCAAATAAATAGGATTCCCGAATTAGTTTTCTTTAAAACAGGGGCTCGTGGATACACGAAATGGAAATGTATCAAATTATAGGTTCTTGGAGAGCATAAATTATTCTTTAAAATAGGGACTCATCCACACAATAAATTAAATTTATGAAATTATAGGTTCATGGAGACCACTCCCGAATTAGAGCATGGACGAAACCCTCATTCGATACTTAGCCAATTTTTGGATCGTGGGTTCTCGGGCTGGGGACCTGAAAATCGAGCTTTTGTTGTTCCATGTGTTGCAAATAGCATCGAGAGTTCTGTGATATCCAAATTGACAATGGGATCTATGGACTATTTCAATTTTAAGGGGCTTATGTCCCAAAAATTTAGCATTGGTGAATTAGTTTTCTTTACATAGGTTTTACATATGGTGGTGGACAAAAGAACAAAAAATATAGTGCCTTTGTCTGTTACATAGGGCGGTGGCGAAAAGGACCAAATAAATAGCAGTCCCGAATTAGTTTTCTTTAAAACAGGGGCTCGTGGATACAAAAAATTGAAATGTATCAAATTATAGGAGAGCATAAACTATACATAGAAAATATGCAATTTTTTAAAGTAGATATTTACTTTTATACATATGAAATATGTACTTTTATAAATTATGGGGATGAGATTTTATAGAGCATGCACAGAGCCCTCATTCCATACTTGCACGAAACCCTAATTTGATACTTAGGTAGTTTTTAGATCGCGGGTTGTGGAGCTGGTGGACTAAAAATTGTTCTTTTGTTGTTTCATGGCCTAGGAAGAGCACTTTTGTTGTTCAGTGATATACAAATTGACAAGCGGACTTGCAGACTATTTTAATTTTAAGGGCCTTTGTGGCAAAAGTATGAAGGACACGTGGTCAAGATGCAAGAAATTACATAGTCTCTACACGTTTCAGTACAAAAAAAGTATTGAAGACAATTTTATGACATTTATATAAAAAATAATGAAACCTGTTACATATTCCTGGAAATTTAAAGGAACATGTATATATATATATATCAAATACGATATCTCAAATTTGAGTTAGTGATTTATTTCATACTGTATTTTGAAAATGACCAAGCCAGAGAAAATATGCATAGGAAAAAAAAAGAAATGAGATAAAATAAACATAATGACTTCACATTCGGCATAGCTGAAGATAAAAATATAGGAACATGTAAATATATAAGGAGAAAAAAGAATAGTTTTATTTGGAATATATGAAAAAATAAATAGTTTGTAAATGGAAATGTAAATGTTTTTTTCATATACACTAGGATTGGGGCTCCCACGGACCATAACATAAATATGTACAACAAATAGGACTGTGGAAAGAAGTTGGACATGGTACAATGTAATACCTGAAAAGTAGAAATGGGAAGATCATTTATTGGCTATAGATTTCTACTCAGAAAAGTTGGAATAATTGGATTGATAAAGAAAGAACTATGCATTTCCCTATTGGATTTCATCGGCGACCCAGTTCAAGTTCTCTTCAATATATCTTCTCAAGGGGGTGATGTTGATGTCATTGCACATTTTAATGCCGAAAAATTCATTTTCTAATTCACTTAGATCAATTGAAAGTTTACACAGATCTTCATGAATGTCTCCATTCTGTACCGAATACTGAACTAGCCAGTTGTCCACCTCTTCTTCATGATATTCAAGAATCCTATAAAAATTTTCTAAAGACAAGGCCTTCAAATTATAAACTTGTTTATCGAAATCTTGCTTGGTTGAGCCCAGTGATTTGAGGATTACGTTGGGGTTGTGGAAGCCATTTGTCTTTCCTGCTAAGTCTATTTTGGTGAGCTTTGTGAATAATGCTTCTTTCTTTGATATTTCTTGCTCACATGATTGGACGATAAGATACGAGTTCTTCACTTTCTCTTTCCATCATGCTTCTAATTGAGTGAGTCATTTATTGGAAGGGAGACCATGTTGCCTTATTCTCGTCTCTGTCATGTTGTTGACATGAATGGAAAAACGTATGACCATGTGAAAATAGAAATTTTCTTCATTTTTTAAATCTGTCTGTAGATGTAGCAGCAAGTTATGTGCCCTACTCCCAGGGAATCCATATTCTGTGATATTTCCCAGGCCTTAGTAATCACTTCCATTCTTTTGTTGATGTTTTTCTTGACATATCCTCTACATGATGCGAGGAAGATGGAGGACCCTTTTAGATTTGTTGGAGGGGTGCATGTAGTAGCAGGCATGGCTATTCCCAAAGAACTGTGAAGCAATGGCATAGGAAACAAAGCTTCCTCTAATTCCTTAATCCGGTTCTTTATGTTGGCATTTTCGGCTTCAATGAATCCAATGAAATCATGAAGAGAATATTTGGTTTCCATGTGATGTTGAGAGATTTGAGACTCCTGCATATTGGTAAGGTCAAGTTCTGAACGATGTTTTCTTTTCTTATTTTTTACATCTCTTTTTTCAATAAATTTTTTTTTTTTATTCGGACTCAAAAACAACACTATGGAATACGAAGGATTCATCTTCGTAAAAAATTAGGGTATCAACCATGTCCATTGAGAAGGTATGATGAAATGTGTCTCTTGGATGATCAAGGTTGCAGAATATACTTTCCAAATCAGCGTCAAGATCCATGTTTTCACTGTAAATTTCTGCATGGGAAGCTCATGAGGAAGATGTTCAATGTATGTCTACAAAACTGTTGTAGAGATGGTGCCAGTACTTTATGAAAACATTGGTTTGATCTAGACGCTGCTTGAAATGAAGAAATTGAGGGGACAATATAACCCCCCCAGAAACATTGCTTCAATGCGTGTGAATGAAAAATCTCCTCATTAATGACAATATCTATGTGTTTTGTATGATGACTTGTTAGAAGTAAAGCTTAATTATTGCATACTTAGAAGTGCGAAGGTGAAAGTTATGACGAACAACATTTAAGGATTGGAGGTTTAGTGAAGGAAGCAAGATGGCGGTGTGCGAATGACATTCCATGGCGTTTGAAATTAAGACTGGGAAGGGATAATAAAATCCCTCGCAAAAATTGCATTGATGGAAGAACTTCTCGAGCCTTGCGTGCATCAATGACAGATTAGACGGTGTCTACACGATGACTTGTTAGAATTAAATATTTAGAAATAAGACACACACACACACACACACATATATATTTATATACAAAAATATTATTTCTTATTATGCACAAATGCGAAGGTGATGGGCACGGGGAAGAGAAAGCAAGGAAGGAATCACCAAGTTTGAAAGTGCACGGTGAAACTGCTGAGTGTTCAATGTTGAAACTGCATGAATTAGAATTGTTCAGCTAACCAAACCAAAGGGTTCGGTTCAACTCCCAGTACATATTTCATAATTCATGTGCAACAACAACTCTGCGGTTACCAAATCGTATGTGTAGAAACAAGGCAAAACTAAAAATGTACCTTCATAAAGTATGGACATGAGATTTTATAGAGCATGTACGGATATGTCATTCCATTCTTTTCCACTTCTGGGATCACAGGTTCTTAGGTGGGTGGGCTCAAAAAAATGCCTCTATTGTCCAGTGTTCTACAAATAACACACACAGTTCTGCGGTATACAAATACACAAGTGGACTTGTGGGTTGGTTGACATTTTATATACCATACAAAGTTTCTAGATTGTGGGTTCTCGGGCTGGTGGGGTAAAAAATGGGGCTCTATTGCCTGGTGACTTACAAATAGCTTATGATAATAGGTTGACAAGTGGATTTGCAGGTTGGTCGGCTCAACATTCTACTCCAGGGTTGGCGGGCTCCCAGAATTGAGAAATACATACCAAATATGCATAGATCCCTTATTCCATATTTAGCCACTCATTTGGATCGCAGACTTGGCTCCGTCCGACTCCCAATGCATATTTCATAATTCATGTGCAACATCAACTCTGTGGTTACTAGATCAGTGTGTGTAGAAATGAGGCAAAACTAAATATGTACCTTTATAAAGTATCGACATGAGATTATATACCCCACGTACCCATATCGCATTCTGTACTTGCTGGTTCTCAGGTGGGAGGGGTAAAAAAAAAGGCCTTTATTATTCTGTGTTCTACAAAATAGGCCTTTTTTCTTTTTTTTGCACAATGTATATTTTATAATTCGAGTAGAACATCGTCTGTATGCTCACTAAAAAGATCTGTGTAGAAATAAGGGATACATATATGCTTTGAAACATAGAAATATGAGTTTTCAATAAGTTTGATGTATATGTCATAATTCAAGTGCAATACGAATTGTATCGTGATCATACCAATATGTGTCTAAGAAAAACATACTATATTGAGGAATGGGCACATTGGACCAGACATGGTCAATAAGTGCATTTTGCAGATGTCCTATGTTGTTCAAAAGAAAGTGGAGACTGTATTTTCACATGTAGTTTTCCAACTCTTTTGTTCTGCCAGTAGTTTGTAGCATATCAATATTGAAGTCTCCTACAAGTACAATGGGCCCGTTCATATGGAAATGGGCCAATGCATTGGAAATAACATGCACTATGTTGGAGACTGCTACATGGGGAGCATCATACAGATTCAGTATTGCAACTTCTGTTCCATGGGAAAAAACAAATTCAAGCACCAGTTTAACATTCTTTTCTTCGATATGTAGATGGTCCAAAATCGGTGCATGTTTTCTCACTAGTATCATTACCCCATGTGTAATGTAACTTGATATGCAATTGTGATTTGGAAAAAAAATTTTTTCATGCATAATGCCATGTGTGTTTCTTGCAAGCATAGAATATCATATTGCATTATATCATAGTCATTCAGTATATCATCCATGTGTGCAATTAAGTTGCGTGTGTTAAGCGAGAGAATTCATACAGATGAATTTGTTTGTATGGATCGGTAATCATAATGAAGTTGCCATTTTACGATGGTCCTCAGTCATTCCATTTCAATATCAAATTTTGGTTTCACTTTGAAGTTATCTTTTGTGAGAGGACTTAGTAAATACAAGGAGTGTATGCTTCTGACATGGGACAATGCTATGTATACAATTCCATGTATCTGAATTCTAGCAAGCTGAAATGCAACATTATCAAGTGTTAGTCCTTCTAATATGTGGATTGTACATGCACATGCAAGTTTAATCGGAAATTGTTTTCGAATATTCAGTCGACCTGTCTTTTTTGATGTTGATACTGGCTTCGATATTCGCAAAACAGGTGTCCAATCGCTTCCAGTGTTTGAATTATATAAAAAATACAAATTGTTTTCTTATCGCTTACCTATATGCGGTTCATGGAACTTAATCCAAAGGACATCCACTTTTTCTATATTGGTATAGCCTTTTAGTATTCCATCTGCACCATTCACCAAGCCATCCTGTGAATCATAGTTGCAGGCATATATTTCAACCAACATTTCTAATTTGAGGACAAGCTACAAAGGTAAAGTTACTGAATGTTCATTATGTGGCACATTTCCATGGTTGTCTTCTTCCAGGTAAATGGAATTGATGATGATATCATCGCCAGGCATGAGTGACAACATGTGGCTATTATCCTTTGAAACATCCTTATTTATGTAGAAAAGGTAAGGGAACATTGGGTTTGTTGGTACATGTCGTAAGCACCTCAAATTGATATAGGTCAAGTCATCATGTGTTTGGTTGTTTGTGCACATTCTATTCAAAATTGCAATGAATGTTTCATCTGCTTGGCGCATTGTAGTATGCAACTAAAATAATTTAATATTGTCTCTCCAGAAGTCATGGGTGATTGTTTCCATGTTAAGGGTAGGTTGTTCAAATATAAAAGAATCTTGGATGGGTTGTGCCTGGTAAAGATACCCACAGAATATCATGTCAATGTTTCCAAAGTATTTCGTCTACACATGTTTTATGATTCTTAGTCAGATTTCAATGGAATACAAGAACTGACACCCAATCAAACATGCTTCATCTATAAAGACAAGTTGGAGTTCCTCATAAATCTTAGACAATCTATCCAACATTTCCTTGCTAAGTGGAAGAAACTGTGACTTGTTAAAAGGCATTAAAAATGCAGAGTGGACTGTTGTTCCACCAGAATTGTATGCATCTTTTCCTGTGTATGCAACTTTTAGGCTTTTTGGTTTCATAGGATCAGAGGAATTGTTTGAATCATAGATTCGTATAAGAATTTGGAACAATTCTTTCATTGTGAATGTTTTTCCTGTTCCTGCTCCGCCTGTAAGGAACACGTGCACAAGATTGTTCATGTTCAAGCATTTTTTAAGAGCAATGTCCTTTACAATTGTTTGTTGTTCGCGATTCAACAAACGTCTTATTCTGTGGTATTCATTATTTTCAATTAGGAAAGGATGTTTTGTAACTTGAAAACCAAGATTGATACATTTTTCACTTCAAACCGTTGGAGGACGAGGCAAATCCCCTAGTAAGTCATAGGACTCAGAAGGAGTTCTGATTGTTTTTGGGTTTCTGAATGTGTCATCATGATTTCCAAGGTTTTCTAGTTCATTAACTGCAACTTCTAGATCGCCCCATGTTGGATTAACATTGTAGGTAAATCTAACTTCATTGATGTGCACATAGTCTCAGACGCAACATATGCAACCTCCCATGTAGATAAGTTATGTATTAATGTCTCTTCGTATTCATCGAACGGAATGTACAACAACATTTTTTCTCTACAATAGTTTTCATAGTCACAATGTTTATTGTATTTGACAAACCATATGACAGAGGGGTTTTTTCTTTTTGATATGGGTGCACCACTTTTTTTGTAATGTGATACGAATTCTACTAAGCAGATATGCCTAATAGGAGATGGACATTGGACGTAATAATCAATAATAGAGTGACATACGACATCCTATGAATTGTCAGGCTCTTGTTGCATCAAAACCGGTGGTTTGAGCACAAATGTGCATTTTTCAAGTGGAGATGTGTTTATGAAGACACATTTTCTTGAACTACAAGTGACGGGCAAGGAAAGTGCAATGTGAACTGCTTGTTGACCAGACATTTGTTGAAGATTTAGCAATGTATTTCCAAGTGTGTGTATCATTGGTATGGCATCAATATGACTTGTTTCATGTTCTTTGTGTATTATTCTGAATGCACTTGTCATAGATTTGTCAATATTCATCATATACGATGTACAACATGACGTTGCAGCATATGCATTCAACACGTACTGCACATCTGTATTTTATTTCCACATAACTGGCATGTCCTTGGAGAAATTGTTGCTCCAAATATGAGAGAGTTTTCATTTAAGGAAAAGTGTTGGTTGCCTAAGTGTACATTGTATGGCTTGGATGTACTCATATTATAATAGATTTACCTGTGTCAAGAAGGCATCAAAGCTCATCATTTCATCAAATCCTCCTTGTTCTAGAAATGCGAACAAGGATTTAGATTTCTCAACAACAACATTGTCCTCTAGACTAACTGGCTATATGATTCTTGTATCTCTCATTAGTGGCATGGGAAAGTTGTGTCTGCAATATGAGTTTTTTTGTTTTCTACAACTTCTTATATGGTAATTTCTATGGACTTTCGCAAGTTCTGGATCCAAATGATTTATGTTGCATGTTATGTATTTATCCACAAATTGTTCGATCTCTAAATTGTTATCAGCTCCATAGATCGGTGCACCCTCTATCCACAATAGTGCGTGTTCATGTTCATTTCCCCTATTCTAGAATTCAGTCACAAAAAAGTAGTCCGATATTTTTCCTAAAAATGTTTCATCATGGCATATCAATTGTATCAAAGCATTTATTCTATGTCTATAGCAGCGAGTACATGTCACCGGGTCTTTTCTTATGAGGTAGTCAATGTCGTTATTTTCCAGTGTATCGGTTTCTTTTTTACATTTCATGTTCCTATGAAGATCAGATACGATAGCCACCAATGGATCCCAACAATGCTTTGCACTTGTAAATGTGACGAAAAATGTTGGCGGGCCAAATTGCCAGATCATTGCAATTTTATTTTATTTTGTTTTGTTGCAAATAGTCAGGAGAGGTGCGGATGTTTTTGAAATCCATGTATCCAATATTAGATTTCAGAATTTTTTCTAGGTTTACTTTGTACTTCACATCCTTGGCAAACGACTTTCTTCCTTGTACCTAGCCTTTTCTTATTCAGACCCAAATGTAGGATAGAACTTGCTCTATTATTATGCGCATTGTTTTGAAAAACAAATTTGTTATGTGACAGGAGAAGTAATCGCTTGAATGTAGTATCTCCCATCGGACTATTTTATAATAACTGAATCATTCTATAATATCAGTGCCCAGTGGATCTCCATAGAAGAGGGTTGGAAAGTTCATTTCCTCAGTGAATTTGTCCTTGAATATTCCAATTGGACGTTGCCCCTCGGCAGGTTCAAATTCGACAATTTTGTCTTGCAAGTCATGAATGCACTGTGAATCAGTGAATCCATGCACCAATGTTTCAACAGCTGTTTCATTCTTCGATTCATCACCTGCATCAAAATCACTAGGATTTTCAAGAGTGTCTGCAGAGTTGACATGTTCTTCTGCAAGAACATTGTTCTAGTTGGCATTTATACAAATGTTCTCTTCTTTGTACAGGGCCCTAGAACATAATTCCTTTAATGCTTGCATAGCAACATGCACACACACTTTTCTTGTCTGATAAGCATTTTAGTATCGTAAGTGTCTTTTCAGAGCCAGAACGATTGTAATTGTATTGTTAATGAATTGTGGTAACGCTTTTTTCACAACATCTAATTGAACAAGCAGATTAATGATTGATCATGTCAATCCCATATGGGGTCATTTATAGCCCCACGGTCTGATTTCAGCAAATGTAATTCGTAGAGACACAATTCTCTCCTCAAGTTCCGTAAGTGCACTTACATCTACTAGTGTTGTATTACATATTATTCGGTCAGGGGTTGCAAACTGTGGCAGTTTTCCATTTTCAAGCAATTGTTTGCATGGAAGACAAACTTTCCCACTGGAAAATGGTTTATCATGCACTGTCAAGCAGAGGTATTCTTCTTGTAAATCAGGTGTGAAAGACTTACTATTTTTTGAAAAATTCAATTCTTCACAAATTTCACATGCAATGGAAGGAGTTTCTTTCATTTGTTTCGTGTAGTTATGTCTTGAATTTTTATTTCGCAGGGAAGTATTGGAAGAAACTGTATCCTAGTTTTCATTGCTACTACTGCATGGTGTTCCTTGTAGATCATGAACTGGAACAGTGGCATCACCATTCTGGGATATGCAATTGCACTTGTTTATGTTCTGTTATGCACAAAAAAATTTCTTTACACTGTGATATGTGAGTTTCTCTCTAAAAGGAAGTGTAGCAATGTATTTTTTTCTCTCGCGCCTGACCTTTTTCAAGTTGTGGTAACTTACTCTACGTTTCTTGACCAAGGGCGGGATGAGATGGTGTCAACTGGGATGAATTTCAATCTCACCCAACTTCTGAGAAACCACTTTATGGTTTTTGTTCAAGGCCTCTATGACCTTATCAGAAGTCAGACGAATTTGACGAATACGTTTTTTCAAATTGTGATAACGTACTCTATGTTTCTTGTCTAAGCAGTCTATGGCCTCATCACAACTATCATGAATTTTATGCATGTTATTTTTGTTCAAGCCCTATTTGCCCATATTGCAACTCGGCGTAGTTTCATTTTCACTAAAAAGAATTCCACGCATATGAAAATTCAATGTTGTTTGGGAGGCATGGATAGTCAAACATGAACTACCAATATGTACAAGAAAAAGTTCATAATGGATATCTGTTGTATCTGTTTTCAATGAGAGGATGTCAATTGTTCGATCGTAATTTGAATAAATAACCTAGGAATGGACAGTGGCATATGCAAAGAGCGACCACACCTGGATATTCACCCTGAATATCACAAAAAACCATTGCAAACAGAATATGCAACCCTCCATATTCCCTTTTTCATATGGAAGCGCCATGTTCACAAGGTATTCCTGCCAACTTCCAACTACTGGCATATTTTCTATGAGATATGGGCAAAGGTGTTGATGCAAGCATATAAAAGCCTCTTGGATGCCGCCTATAATTGAATTTCAAAAGGACTTTACAGTGTAAAGTCACGGTGAATGAACATCGAACTACGCTTTCACCAAACAACAAATTTCATTGAACAGACTATCCCCACAGCTAGACACACTGTTTCTTTCCAGCTGTAAACCATGGCAATATATGCCATGAAAAATCCATTTCCATTGCAATTGAAGGTATTTGAAAATAATGGACAAGTAGATATGAGGACCTTCTATATTGCATATGGACATTTTTCTGTATAGAAGTGGTTCATAATGGCCACTGACAACATTAGCATCATGGAACAAGATGCAATATGGATTGTCAGATGTCGTTTTGTTGAATAGTAGATATCTTGTTTTTCTTGTCAATAACCAAATTCCAACTGATATATTCAGCTAGTTAGAAATCCACTGTATACAAAATGTATCTCCCCAAAGTCCCCTCTCATGTGCAGGTAGAACTGGAGATGCATACAACCGCATCTTTGAAAAATACGTACTCACATCATGTATTCCATGCAACTGCCGAAGAAAATCAGATTCCAGTTCATATTCATAGGACTGTAAAGCCTCAGCATCACCATTTTTAAAATAGGTCAATAAATAATCTATCAATCCATTGCACAGCTCGGTCGAAAAATAGAGGAAATGAGGTAGAACCTAGAATGTATCAGAAAAACAATCATCAACAATATACGAGAATGCATCAAATCTAAAAAGACCATTTCTATGCAAAACCATGTCAATGTTGTCATGTATAATGGACTGTGTATCTATTTCATACGACTCAACATCTATCACTTCTTTCATCTCTTCAACTATCATTTTGAAGTTGTTTGCTACATACTTTCAGTTTCTATGAAAACAGAGAAAAGCAGGGGAAAAAAATAAAAGGTAGAAAAATAAAAAAGGAAATAAAAATAGGGTACCAATCCTTGTATGTATCTTTCAACCTTCTTCTTCTCAGATTGAATCCCCCTTAGTCCCCATAGTAGATGAGAAGAATACATAGAAATAAATCAAAAAACAACTTTACTCAACAGAAATAGAACATGTAGACGCAGTTTTTCGACCCACATAATAAAAGCATACCCTGCATCTACAGACCGCCTGATTGTTCCCTCTTATGATGGCTCCCAACTACCTTTTGTAAATCCATCTGCATTATAAGATGCATGGTTTCAAGGAACATAAACTAAGAGCACAGAAAAATATGGTCTGCAACAGAATTTGAAGGCAGGGACTCCCACCATTGAAAAACTAACAACAACAAGGAAATTTACCCATCAACAAAGGATGACAAGAGATCAGCCCTAAAAAATGTGAACCGCAACAATAGGTCCAACAGGTTGCAAAGTTGAAGAACAAAAAACCAGTGAACAACCACGAAGAGCTCAAACTACAAGTGCAAGACCTCAACTTTGCAAAGTTGAATAAAACAGGAACCAGAATCATGGAACGAACCAGCAAACAAGGATCGAGCACTCGGGCAATGATGTCGACGATGAACGAAACTATATTGCAACACATCTATACAATAATCATTTAACACTGCCAGAGATGTTAGGTGAACAGTTAAGACTATCAGGACTGTCGAAGGGTGTAGGCATGTGCAAGCATTTAAGAAAATATGCAGCATGGCAGGTCTGTTCTCTCGAAGCACGCAACAATAAAGTAAAAATCACACATAGTAATATGGTAGAGAATGTTTTCTACCCTACAGAAAATGCTAAGGGAAAAATTTGAACTAAGGTTAACATTAATCCACCTTCGACCAATTCATAATAAAATATATGATTCAAAAATACGATATACTACCAAATACTTTGGATATGATGAGATATTTAACATTAAAAATAGCGAAGGCAACAATAAGACCTCCAATCCGTTGTCCAATCAGATCTCGACAAACATGATACTTTTTAGTATATAAAAATCGATGTTTCCACTTCCCTTGTTCCAACAATAGATAATATGAAAATATTCCTGGTCAATGCACAATCTAATACCAGGTCAATGATTTATCGATCGCTATAGTCCCTCTATGCCTATTGCAGGGACTATTAAAGGAGATGCATATTTAATTATAGTCACATTTTTTTGTCACACAGAGGTGGTGGAAGTACAAGGTCATGAACGGAATATTTAAAAGAGTTTCTCGAGAATAGAGTTTCTCCTCTCGAGAGGTGCCTCCCTTATGGCCAGTGTGCCACCTTCCCTTTCCATAAGATTATCATTATAATTTTTTTTTTGTTAGGAAGGGGGTGGAAGTTTATGCAAATGAAAGCTATTTCTAAATATTAGAATATATAAATTCCTTAAGCTTATCATTATAATTTGTTTTGTTAGGAAGGGGGTGGAGGTTTATGCAAATGAAAGATATTTATAAATATTAGAATATATTAATATAAATTATAGAAATTTTATAATATATTAATATTAATATATTATATTATATTAAATATGATATAATTTATTTTAAATTTAATTATTAAACATAGAAAAGAATAAATAATTTGAAATATATTAATATAAATTAATTTTAATTTTAGATTTATTAATTGTAGAGAGGGATATGAACAACTTAGAATATAATTGCATACATTTATTTTAATCTTGAATAGAATCTCTTGAGTATAGAAAGGAATCAATAACTATCATATTTTAATCTTTATTAAACATAGAGAGTTACCAACAATAGCCTACATTACCCTTGTAATAGAAAATTAATATAATACATATCATCCCTAACCCTTATAACTTCTAGCCCCAAACTCGTTTAGTGTAACCAAGAATCCTTCACCTTTATAATTGTTAACCCCTGTAGTCTCTAAGATCGATAACTCTTAAAGATAGTAAGACTATTACCACCTTGAATCCTTAATCCTTATAACCCTTAAGTCAATGCATGTATCAACCCTAACCCTTATAAAAAACAACCCTAAACCCTTTAAAACCTATAATAGGCGATCCTTATGTTTCATAACAACTAAATACTATATCCACTAAACACTCTAACAATTATCTCATGTAATCCTTATAATCCTTATTGACCCTAACCATTAACCCATAACCCTTTCTTTATAGTATTTAAACAATGTCACTCTTATTTACCCTAAGACTCAAGATCCATAAGAACTATAGCCATAGTAAATCTTTACCTATATAGTGTTAAATCCCCATTTCCTAATCGCTATCTCCTTTGAGATCTAATATTGTATGAGTGTTATAATCCCTAATGCCTATTTCCCTTTTAAATTCTAATTATTATAACCCCTATAATCCCTAGCCACTAATTCTTAAAACCCATAACTCATACAACTCCCAATAACTAATCCATGTAACTCCTAACTTATAGAATCATTAACACCTTGTCTTTCAACCTTGCCACCCCTAACCCTGATCTCTTATCTCCTCCAAACACTAACCTTTATAAGCATTTTCTATGGAACCATATCACAAATAACTAGTATAACCCCATAACCCATATAACCCTTAAGCATTATAAATCCAAAACACTAACTCTTATAAACCCTAACCATTATAACACTTAAACCTTATGATCATTATCAATAATTCATATAACCCTAATCTATTGGTTTTTATCACCCATAAAAATCATGATCCATGACACCCCTAACCCATAATACCTTCCCCCTCAACCCCTCGCACCTATAACAACTACCTATTAACCCTAATAGTGCATACTACCCGAAAACAATAACTCATATAAACCGTAACTCCTCTAGCTCATATAATATCCAACCCATTTAGCACATACTATTATTAATCCCAAAATCTATAAAGCCTCATCTCTATAACACCTAGCACCAATAACTTGCCAACAGCATAACCCCTAACTAACTAGGGGATCTCTTAAGCCATGTACAATTATAMAATTAACCCATAAAACTAATATAACTACATCACCACATATCATTGCTAAAATTTAATAATTGGAACTACTAGAACACTAAACCCTCAAATAACAACCATAAAACATAACCCCAAAACTAATAACCAATAAAATATATAACCCATATCCTCTCACATCAAAACTCTTATAACAATTCACCCCTATAACCCCTCTAATCATTTTAAACCTTATCTGCTAATCACGATAAAAATGTAACTCTTATATTCCCTAGCTCATAGAACCATTAACCCTATCCCATGTGACACTTATAAACCTTAGCTATATATCCGTTGGAATTCAAAACATACATAACCCTTAACCCCTAAATGATAACCCATATAACCCCCTAGTAACTGCTAGCACATATGACCCCTCAATGCCAACCCCTATAAAGAATATAACCCATAACTCCTAACATTTATAATCCCCAACCCCTATATACTCTAACAACTAGGCATTATAACTTTTGTAACTAGAAATCTATGATATATACTACCTATAACACCCCTTACCATTGTATTCCTTAAAACCCTTATTAACCCTTATTAACCTCTATAGGGTCCTAATGAAGATAACCCCAAACTAGCTAATTTATACACTAATCCATTTTAAAAAATCACCACTAACTAATATTTCACTAAATAATCATTGTAACCCTTAATTCCTCAGTAATCCATAAAAACTAATGGACCTAAGCCTTAACCCCTACAATCTATATCCATTTGTTGGATTTTCTCCTCTTCTATTGGTCCAGGGGATTCTTTATGGTTTATTCTGATTCGACCTTACCATCGTATATTGACCATGGTTAAGATTTGATGAGGTTCCCAACAAAAGAACTTTAAAAAGATAGGCCCCTCTGGTAAAATAGAAGGAAACGCAACACAAAGAGTGCACTGTGCAGTCCCACCTGAGATAGCTCTATGGGTGGCTGCAATACTCAGGTGTTTGCAACCTGAGACTGAGTGGAGATATGTGGTTGTGCACTGTAATATTTACTCATTCAATCTAACATCTAACTATAATAGTCATTATATGCATGCATGTGGAATACCATATATACTTAGTTAATTCATTCATCTAACATTCATCAATTAATCAGACATAAAAACGTATACATTAATTCACATGACATAGGTTTTATCATGGTTCACCCCGTGCTAGGCTACGTCCACAAAGATTTGTCTCTCAGGATTTTATTATAGTTTAGAAATATATCACTATGCACGTGTTTACAATCTTGGATCTCATCCTTTCCCATAGGCTCCTCGATCCCTACAAGGATGACTAGATCGCACCAGGCCCCTCAATTTGAGATCTAACCCTCGGGATCGAGTCCCTCACTACTCCCCTATCTCACCAACTGAATGAATCATACAGTTCTTACAACTATCTCTTCCTCTCTGTATATATTTATCTCCTTCCTCGCCTCTTCTCCTTAAGTAATACTTATTTATATCCTTGGCTCACCAGCCATTACAATGAATTACAAAAACCCTAAATCTAATGTTGTTAGGTCTTCCTTGCATGGACGCATGGTCTACCTCTATTACACATGTTTCTCTTCCATCCAACTTTCTCTTCCTCCTTGCATGATTCTCCTCAAAAAATAGCCTTTCTTTCGGACTCGGCCTGCATCCAACATGCCCCCAACTTGGACATGTGGTTCGTCCCGATCCACCTAAACTTTGTGGACTTCTTCAATATCTCCTGCAAGAGCCTGAAACTTCTTTGTGAGTTCATTTTCTTGCATCTGAGCCTGCATGGTATTCTCCCTGAGTGCTTCCAATACCTGCACTGCAATCTCGTCAGTGATCATCTCTGTGCACTCTACTTGAGGTTGTTTCATGTTCTTATTTACATCTTCTGAATGTGCAATGACCTTCGTTGCCTGCTCTTGGAGAGGTTCCATTTGAGTTTGTCGCTCCTTACTTAGTGCATGTGTGGCTATGAGTTCTTCCTGCATCTTCTTCATATCCCTTGCCCTTTTGACATGCTCAATGATCGATATTGTCTTTTGCCTCTACTTGACGTCCTGAATAGTTGCATTTATCCTCTCCTCTTCCTAGTCCCATTGTTGGACCTATTGATCCTCCTCTAGCTTCTTCCATAGTTTTTCTTCTTTATTGACCAAGTCAGAGACTACATTTTCTTGTCACTACGTCTCCTCTATATGTGTTGTTTCTTCCTGCATCCTCTGCTCCTTCACCTCTGGGGTAGTGGTAGGTGTGAGTTGTTCCTGGAGGTGATCGTTCTCCTTCTTGTATTGATCGATTGTTTGCATAATATGATCAATATGCTTCATCGTCGTGAGTTATGTTGTCTGTGCGCTCTTTGTAATTTTCTCATAGGATATGACCAATCCTTATTGAATCCTATCCATGCGATATTTCTCATCTTTGTTCTCAAGCTTGACCTGCCCGAGCACCAATTCTAACTCCTCTATATTCTCCTTCTTCTACTACAATTTCATTGCATTTGTGCGTGTGCGCGACTTTACCTCCTGTGCGATGTTTACTTTCATTTTATACAAGGCCTTGGTTGGTATCCATGTCATTAACAACTATATTTGGGCCAAATCCTTCAAGGGTTTCTGACCCACAATTTTATCCATGTGCAACATGTTGGGTGTAACGTGAAACATCAAGCTTGGTTGTGCTGTCGTCTGGATCATATCCTACTCACTCCGTCTAGCCTCGGCCTCTATCTGTGATGTTGTTGGGACTGATTCTATTCCTCTGTCAACCCTCTTTGTTTCTCTGATTTTCCCGAGGACTTGCCTCATGTTTTCTAGCTCATCCTACATCCTATCCCTTTGGTGTTAATCTCCATCAAAATCCTTCATTATTTGATCCTAGACCATCTGGGTCACAAGGTTTGTGTCATCCTCTATGATTGTATATTTTGGTAGTGTTTTGTTTGCCTTAAATTTCTTGCATGCACTCCCCATTTGTATAATTGGCCTCTTGATCTGGCCTTTATCCTGTTGATTAGCACTTGAAGTTTCTCCCTTTTTTTTCTCGATCTCTTTTTCCTGTTCCTGTGAAACCTAGGTGTTTTTCTTCTTCCCCGCTTGTGCACATTTCTTGGAGAAACCCCCTTTCTTTTGTTGCGTTGGGTTCTGATTGGCATTGGCTTGTTAGGCATTTTTTTGTCCCCTGTAAGTATTTTTGCATGTCCTGACTCAGCCTCCTTATCCACAAACATCTATCGATTCAAGTCCGGAATCCTCCAGTCATCGTGCCAATCCCTGATGGCCATTTCTACATCCTCTTCCTTAACGCAGTATCAAAATTGTAGACATTGATTCTCAGGATCCTTTTGTGATTGGATGCACATTGTATGCCTGGTCACTTTGAAGTTGGCTATGCCCTGGTACTGTGTGACCACTTCTGGCATAATCCGCCAAGTGTTGGCGATGCATTCCTGCAATTCGATGTAATATCCTATGAACATGCCTGCATTCACACTTTTTTGGGGGGGTCTAACGTGATCCAAAATGATAGGTATTGCACTATGTGGAAAGTATTGGATCTTGTGGAAAAGTATGACTACTTAGGATACCTCCATCTGACCAAGATGATTATGATGAGTATCCACAAATAGTGAAATTATGTCCCCCAGTCCTGTGCATCCTTGCAGTCTTCCAAGAACAAATTCAAAAGGTTCGGGGCCCAGCTGAGTGTGGTGCCATCTTAACACTGTGTTGCAACTGAGATGGCCCTGACAAGGAATTCCTCCTTGCGACATTTCCTGAGTAACTTGCACACCATGATTTTTGTGGCCATCATTTTTTTTTCATCACTAATACGCTTAATTATGATTACTCATGACCCTCTTTCTGTAACATACTTCTACTTCATTTCCTTGGCCAATGCCTTTTCCTTTGTCTTTTCATTATGGAACTGCACATGTGTCTCCCCCATGCTGGCAGGTCTGTGATGTATGTAATGAGCTCCACATCTATCGATATGAGTTGTTCCATCCATATGTATCCTTCGTGTGTAACTTCCATCAACTTCTTGACGTAGTGTTTTATATCTCAACCCCTTCCAAAGTGATGGATTTCCAACAGGCCTAAAATATTGGTTTTGGTGAGTCTGACTGCCCAATATTTTGGTTGGTTAATTGGTTCACCAAAGGGTCCTAAACCCACAGTATCTAGGTAACATTTCTTGGAAAACTCTGGAAACTTGTCTATGTGAGTCACATCGTGGTTGGAGTACCATAGTTTTTCGACATGGAATAACAGGTTACCCGTGACATGCACCCCTTCTGGAATGCACATCAAGACTATGGCTGTGGAAATCTTCTTGTGCAGTGATCTTGCTACTGGTTGTTTTCCCTTGCATTGTGGTGCCTGACTTGAAGTTGCAACCTCCATTGTTCTCTCTTTTTCATACTCCTCTTCTAGGCTAGTGACATATTCCACTGTGCCCTCATTTGGTTGTTCCTGCATGGTTGTGTGCTACCTTTCTGGAATAGTTTTGTCTGTCTCATTCTGGACCGTCCCATTAACCCTCTGGGCTTCTTCAAGGTTTTCGAGTGCAAAGGATTTCCTGTATCCTCGGTCTGTTGACTTTGTGCTACTTTTGTCATGTCAATTTCCATGCCTAATGGTGTTGTCTATTGGGTTTCCTCCTCCATTGGTGTCGGGCTTCTTGATGCCATCTCATGCGATGGTATTTAGTCCACATTGATGATTTCCTAAGCCCGAAGTGGTTGTGGCTCGCTTCCCTGTGGCTGTTGAAGTGCTCTAATGTTTCTTCAAGGTCATCTACAGGTCTGGATCGACTATCCTAGATTGGGTGGTTTCATGGTTGTAAAGGTATTCTCTTATGAGCTTAGTTGGCTCTGTAACTTCTGAAAACTCGCTCTCTACTCTGTATACTCTATCGCTCTGTAATTTTCTCAATTTCTCAATAACCCTTATGATTATCGCGTTCTTACCTTATATAGGAATCCTTTAAAACTTCTCAGAGATGTTACCCAACTGATGTTTTGAATGAACTAGTGCTTCCCACGTACTTTCCATTGAATTCCTTTGTCTTCACCAGTTGGCGCGATTAATGCGATGTCCTTTCAATCATTCTTGTCATTCAATTTTGATAGTCATCGTCCATTGGTGCTTATTTGTCATACCCTCAATTTCTGGTGTTTCTTCCTTTTAGAGATCATTGTTCCTTTCTCCATTGTGCTAGAGTTTCCAAGTGTGCGTGCACATTCTCTTTTTGGCTTGCAATGCCTTTCTTGCTATATTTTGATGTCCAATGCGGTAACCCCTTTGTTGTTTTTTTTTTTTTTTTCAAGTGTTGGGAGGTCAACTATCCCTATACATCTTCATTTGACTCCCATTGATCATCCCTCTAAGTTATATTCCTCCTAAATACTTCAATTGTACAAATCCCCCATCTATGGCAGTCTTTACTTCGTATGGTCCTAACCAATGCATTCTAAGTTTTCCTAGGTGATGAAGATATTTGTTGTCATACACCAAGACTAAGTCTCCTTGAAATTTTTTCTATTGATATGTCTATCATGCCAATATTTGTCTCTTCCTTTCTATACTTCTTGGTGAAACCCTTCTAGAATCCTATCTTCCTACATAATCATCAGTTTATTTATCCTTTCATGTACTATGTCTCGCTCTGTCACGTTTGTAATTGCTTCTACGCACAGACTATGTACCAAAAATTCTAATGGCACTGCTTCTTCTTGTCCATACACCAATCTGAATGGCGTCTACCCTGTATATTTTTTGCATGTGGTCACGTATGCCCACAGTGTTGCTGGTATCTTCAAGTCCCAATCATTTGTATTAACGTTGAAGATCTTGGTCAGTGCATTCTAGAGTATTTTGTTTAAGGATTCCACTATTTCCTTTGCTTGAGGATGATATGGTGTACTCTTTTGATGATAAACTTCAAACTTCTCAATCATAGACTTAATATTGTTGTTAATGAAGTGAGTGCCTTGGTCACTCATCAAAATTCTTTGACATCCAAATCTAGTGATCACTTGCTCAAACAATAAATGTGTTGATGTCTTTGTGCTGCAATGTTTTACTTCGGATGTTTCTCCCCATAATGTTAAGTATTTTGTCAGAGTGATAATGTACCTCGCTCCTGACCTTTTTGTTGGTGGGTTAATTGGTCCCAAAACCTCTATTGTTCATTTATCAAATACATGCAAGCTTACTTGTGGTGCGAGGGGCATCTCGTCCCTTTTGTTCGGTTTACCAACCCTCTGGCATACATCACATCTATGGCAGTAGTCCTTTGAGTCTCTATGAACAGTCAACCACCATAGTCATGCGTGGTATCTTTGCCTGCATAATTTCTTCCTGCTATTCCCTCATGGGCTTCTACTATAATCCTAGGTATTTCATGTTCTAGCACACATCTTCTCAATATGTTATCTCGACCCATTTTGTATAAGTGTCCTGCAATCAATTGGTAGTTTGCAGCCCTAACTACCATATTTCTCCTCTACGTAGTGTTGAATTCATGTGGCATAGTCCCAGTACTCAAGTACTAGATGATGTCTGCAAAGTATTCATCGACTATCTGGACTGAAAATATTTGTGCATTGAGAAATGTTTCCTCTATATTCATAGGTTCCTCCCCATTAGTGATCCTCAATAGGTGATCAGTTCTTGCGTTCAAATTCCCTGTCTTGAATATGACTTCAAAGTCAAATTCTTGGAACAACAATAACCATCTACAAATTATCCCCCCCAACACTGGCTTGATTACGAGGTATTTGAGAGATGAATGATATGTGAACATCTTGAAATGTTTTCCCAATAAATAGTGCCTTAACTTCTAAAGCACATAGACCATGGCTAAGCCTTCTCTTTCTGTGGTATTGTAGTTTTTCTCTGATTCTAATAGTTTTCTCCTAGCGAATGCTATAGGATGGTCCAATTCTCCTGCTCCTTGTTGTGCCAGTATAGCTCCAAGTGGTATGGATGATGGATCTACATATACATGGAATGTCTTTTCCTAATCGATGAATACTAGTATTGGTGCAGTTACCATCTTCTCTTTCAGGGTGTACAATCTACACTAACAGTCCTCATTCCATTGAAACTTGATGTATTTTCTTAGAAATTTTTCCATTGATGCAATGATCTGTGCATACCCGTTTATAAAATTCATTTAGTATCTTGTGTGTCCCAATGTTTCTCTCAATTGGCAGACTATTTTTGGTGGTGGTAGATTAATAATTACTGCAATCTTGGCAGGACCTACTAGAAAGCCTTGTCTGCATACTATATGGTCCAATAGTATCCCAAAATGTGTTTTGAATATGCACTTCTTGATATTTAATGACATCTGACACTACCTGCGTATTTATAACATCAATATCAACACTCCTACATGGTCTTTCAATAGACTATAGACTATCCAATCATCCAGATATACCTCTATAAAATGGTGGATAAATTCTTTGAATTCATATTTATAACATCAATATCAACACTCCTACATGGTCCTTCAATAGACTATAGACTATCCAATCGTCTAGATATACCTCTATAAACTAGTGGATGAATTATTTGAATGCATCTATGACTGCTATGAAAAATATTGTTGGTGCATTCTTCAATCCAAACAGCATGAATGTATACTGGTAGGATCCCCATGCTATGGAACAATTGGTCTTGTATATGTCTTCTGGTGCTATCTTGACCTGATGGTATCCTGAGAATCCATTAGTGAATGAATAATATTCCTGCCCTCCTATTTTCTCCAAAACCTCATCTGTGAAAGGAGTAGGAAACGGGTCATGTAGGCACACATCATTCAACTTCCTCAAGTTGACACATATTCATATACCCCCTTGTTTCTTCTCCTGAACTAGCATCAGGCTTACCCATTTTGATTCCTCTACAGGTTCTATGATTACAGCTTCCAATATCCTATCTTTTTCAACTTTGAATTTTTGCTTATATATCGGGTTTAGTCTATATGGTTGTTGTCTAATCGATCTTGCCTCATCTCTGAGTGGTATATTCATTTCTCCTAGGTCTCCTACTATGCCTTTCATTTATGTGAACGTTGTTGGGAAGAAGGCATTGTACTTATGCAGTAACTTTGTTATTCTTTCCACTGTTTCCTCATCCCAATAGTCTCCAATGTTGGCCATTTTGGGATTTTGGACTATCCCAATGTTGGCTTTCTTCACCTTGATCAGAGAAACAATTAATTCTGATTCTCAAGGTGGACCTTCCACTTCTGTTTTTCCTTCAACTTCCTTGATCTGAATATCGCGCGGGTCATCTTCATCTGGTGCTTCTTCCTGCACATGGTAGCATGATAGTAGTTTTTTTAATGTCTATCTATTTTTTTGTTTCTCCTCTGTCATGAGTTCTACTTATGGTTCTTTAATGAATATCATTCCTCTGATTTGTTTAAGAATTTCATCTATGTTGGGGTTTTCATGCTCAAATGAGAAAGTGACTGTAATTTTTTTTTGTAACATTATCCAGTTTGTAGTTCCTCTAAGCAATTCCTAGCCAGTATACCAGTTTGTTGGGATGCCTTCTAATGTGTGAACAAAATGATGAGGCCAATCCTATTGTGGTGTTATTTTCCATAGCGCTCTACACTTCTCCAATTGTTCTGATGGTGCCCCCTGTTTGTCATATTTCTGCAATTGGTTGCTTCCTTGTACTGCACCAAACCTAATGTGTAGTAACCGCTTACATTGGTACCAATATTTAACTATTTATTTGTGTGCACCACACCATCTTGCAGGTGTTTCCTTGAGTGCTATATCCAGGTATAAGATCCTATGATTTTCTAACACTTCATTTTCATACCATGTTAAGAATGCTTCTAATTCATTCACCCTATGGAAGTGGGGAGGTTCCCTTATCTCTATATCTACCCATCTTACTGCACAGTCTATTCTTGCACATCTTCTTGTGGAGACTTTGTGTAACCTCTGGTGCCAATTTTATAAGCTTGTATCTGATTTTGATGCACATGAGGTGATGCTTCACCAACTAAGCACCCCATCTACATTTGGGTTCACATAATCTTCATCTCATGCAGTTTTTCTATACAACTGGTTAATTTCCTCCAGGTCCAAGCAAGTAGTCTCTACAAACCTTTCCCCTTCTGATGGGCCCAATGGTGAAATGACTCTATATTCTCTTTAATCGAAGGTCATCTTCCTCATATTTAAGTTGATTATGTCCTGGTTATCAAATTCCCAATCCAAGTCGAGCGATACCAGATAAGGTGTTGTGGCATCCACTATCTCGATTACTTCAAAGTCAACTTTAGTTCACACTCATTCCAGATCTATTTTCACTCATTTTAGTCTTCCAATTGGTAGAACTTTGTGTTTATTTGCTAGTTTCAGTTGAACAGGTGAATATCCTAATGTGGGTTCTTTCATCCATTTCCATGTCTTTTTAGGTAATACATTTACTTTGGATCCTAAATCCAGTATAATATTTCCCATGTTGAAATCTCCAATGTTGGCATTCATTATGAATTCCCTGTTTGTTCTTCTTCTCATATGTAGATGATTAACTATTTTCTGTTCTATCCTTCCTTCTGCCTCTATGCTACATATTTCTAGCATATTTTGTAATGTTTTAACAGAGGATGGATCATTTAGTAGTCTAACACAGGATTGTAAAAAACCCTTAATAGTACTTACTTGTCCCAGTGGCTTTGTTTCTTCGGTGTGATCTAGAGATGGAGGCATCTCAGATGATGGTACTTCCTTATTATACTGCACAGTCCATGTCGATGAAATTTTTGGCTTCGAGAATTCTTGTCTAGCTTGCTTGAATGTCTCCTTTTTGTTCTACGCATAAAACTGCTTCTTTGGTTCTGCGTTCTTTTTCACCCATTAGTGTTGTGTTGGCTCTTGTCTTACTACATCTTTCCCTATTTTAGCTTCTCCCCATGTAACTATGTTGATGTTTATTCCTTCATCCCGTGCTTCTTCTGAAATCCACTGAACATTTTGATTTTTTTGATTTCCCTTCTTCTGGATCTTCCCTAATAGTGTTGGACAGTCTTCTTTGTCATGATCTGATGTGAGAAAATACATACAGGTCACTGGTGGAAGTGGACATTTTCTTGAATACTGTACTGGTTGTTGACAATTGTGGCATACCACTGGTCCTATGCCTCTTCCAAAGCCTCCTCTTTCTCTTCCTCCACCTCTGTAGCTAGCTCGATCCCCTCGTGACTGTTAATGTTTAAGCCATTATTATAGTTCTTTGCATTTCATTAGATAAAAATAGCGTAATCCAAGATCACTAAGAAATACACAATCACAAGAGACACAACATTTATCCTGGGAAACCCTCTAGGGGAAGAAAACCTAGCAAAACTTCCTTAATATAGATAGCCAATACAATGCCAAGAGATCTCATAAACTAATGCAGAAGATCCTCTCCCAGATATGCACCTCTCTCTCCTTCTTCTCTAATAGCATATCCGAAACTTGTCTCTCAATGGGCAAGTGAGTTGTGTGTCTAAGTGAAGCACTAGCCTCCTTATTTATATTAGACTGGCACATGTGAAGTGTCTCTTCACTGGCAGGGCTGACTTCTCCAAATGGGTCGTTACAACCACCTTTAATATATTATGGGGCATCTGTTAGGGCTGACTTCTTATTCTTCCTATTATAATTATCATTTGACCAATCCGCAAAAAGGGATTTGGTCCTATTACAATAGCCGACATGATCAATCCACAATGGGGATTGATCCAATGAATAATATATCAAATAATAATAAGAATACTCTTAACAGTTACATTATTTCAACACTCCCACTTAACAAGAAGGGTCTTCTTCAATAGCATCATGCGAGAGAGAGAGGACAACATCATCAACAAAATCAAGTGGGTGAGAGGACAACATCATCAATATCATCTTGGAACACTGACTGGCATATATATAAATCATCGAAAGTTTTCTTCATCGGCATCATCGTCATTCTCAAAGGAATGCCATCATCATCTGCATCAATATGTATTAGTATAAAAACTGATGCATCATCATCATCACAACACAAGGTTGGCTCATCATAATACAAGACTGTCTTTACATCACAGTTGTCAAGATGGAAGTTCAGTATTTGTCTCATCTCAATGTCTTTCTTTATGTCACAACACTCAGGCTCGAAGCAATATACTAGACTAGCTTTACATCATAGCTATCAAGCTAGAAGCACAGTGCTAGTCTCATCTCATCATCTTTCTTTACATCACAACACTCAAGATGGAAGCAAGATACTCATCCTACTTTATGTCACAACCATCAGGTCGGAAGCAAGATACTAGACTGGCTTTACGTCACAACTATCCAATTGGAAGCTCAGTGCTAGTCTCATCATATCATCTTGCTTTACGTCACAACCATCAAGTCAGAAGAAAGGTATACATCCTTCTTTACGTCACAACCATCAGGTCGAAAGAAGGGAACTAGACTTGCTTTACGTCGCAGCTATACAGCCGGAAGCATAGTACTAGTCACACATCATCTTGCTTTACGTCACATCCATCAGGTCGGAAGCAAGGTACTTGTCCTGGTTTACGTCACAACCATCAAGTCGGAAGCAGGATACTAGACTGGATTCACGTCACATCTATATAGCTGGAAGCTTAGTACTAGTCATATCACATCATATTGATTTACGTCACAACCATCCGGTCGGAAGCAAGCTTCACAACTAGCATAACATGCAGCAATATATTATTCTTCCGTTGTGCTGAGAGCAATACTAGATTGATTCCTACTCTGCCATGAGATCATAGATGATCCCAAATTGAAACAACATACTAAAGTTCTTTACCTGTTAGAAACACTTCCTTCCCGATCTGCATCGGTATATCCACTCAATGTGAAATCATGATCTCCATCATAGTTGAGACCATAATCTATTGTACCTTTAAGGTACCTCATCACATGTTTTGCAACCACTAGGTGAACACATCTGGTTTCTACCAGAAAATGACTCAAGGTGTTCATAGCAAGACAAATGTCTAGTCTAGTGTTCATAAGGTACATCAATGATCCAATAATCTATCTGTACAGTGTGGCATCAATAAACTCTGACGAAGTATTGACCAACAACTTCGACTTCACTTCCATGGGTGTATTCATGGGCTTGTATTCCAACATGTCAAATCTCTTCAATATTTCGACCATATACCTTGCTTGGTTAAGGAAGATTCTCTTAGGACTCTGCCATACCTCAAGACCTAAGAAATAATGCATTAGGCCAAGGTATTTCATTTCAAATTCTGAGGCAAGTCTCTTTTTACATTCATTGATGAGCTTTTCTTCTCCGGTTAAGAATAAGTCATCCACATATAATAGTAAGATTATTGGCTCATTGTTCATGATTTTGAAGTAGAGGTTAGAGTCTACTTTACTCTTGGTAAAGACTAAGCTCATCAAGAAACTGTCTATATGGCCATACAAAGCTCTAGGAGCTTGCTTCGATCCGTATAAGGATTTCTTCAATCTGCAGACATGAGACTTTTTGTCTTCAACCTCAAATCCTTGAGGTTTCTCTATATACACTTCCTCTTCAATGACATCATTTAGGAAAGTTGTCTTTACGTTCATCTGGTGCAGCTTCCACTTCATCTTAGCTGCAAGAGCTATGATGGTTCTGATTGAAGTGTATCTAGCCACAAGTGTGAATGTCTCTTCATAGTCAATGCCTTCCTTCTAGGAAAAGCCATGAGCGACAAATATTTCTTTATACTTCTCAATTCTTCCATCAGAAGCATGTTTTATTTTGAAGAGCCATCTGTAGGATACCACATCTTTATTCTTCGGTCTGGGAACTATTTCCCATACTTTGTTCTTCATTATGGATTGGTATTCCTCTGTCATGCAATCTGCCCATTCTTTCCTCTAAATGGCTTCTTCAAAGTAGGTAGGCTCCTCTTCTAGAAGTTCACACATCAAATTCGTATAACTGGAGAATGGATTTGGTATTTTCACCTGTCTCGTAGTTCCCTGGGGAACACCATACTTTTTTCCATATTGAATAAGCTATCTAGCTCAAGCTGGCTTTCTTTGATGGAGGATCGTCATGTGAGGAGGTTATTGTACTTATACTATATCATGGTCTTCTAGAAGTTCCTCATTAGGGGAAGTTACTACTTCCCTCTCTAGTTCTGCAACTATGGGAACCTCCCTCATTGCAATACTGGGGATTACGGGTTCCTCCTCATATACTTCTTCAAGCTGGCATATTTTAGATTTCTTGAGCGCTGCATATTCATCAAAGGTCACATCCCTGCTGATCTCAATGTGATGTTAAACTGGTATATAGATTTTGAAGGCCTTGGAGACCTCACAGTATCCCACAAATATTCCCTTCTTTCTTGAAGGGTCCAGCTTATTTATGTTTTCTTTAGCTATATGAATAAACACTGGACAACCAAATATTTGAGATGGCTTACCTCTGGCTTCTTTCCGGTGAACATCTCTTCTGGTGTCTTGAGCCCAAGTGCACTATGGGACAATCATTTCTGCACATATATAGCTTCCATTGCTRCTTCTACCCATAAGCACATAGGAAGATCTTGATCATGGATCACAGTCTTCACAGCTTCTAGTATGGTTCTTTTCTTTCGTTCATCTACACCGTTTTATTGGGGATTATAGGMAGTAGTGAGTTCCCTCTTGATCCCAACATATTTGCAGAAGTTCACAAACTCTTTTGAGGTATATTCTCCTCCATTATCTGACCCAAGTATCTTAATCTTCCTTTCAGAAAGGTTCTCTATCAAGGATTTGAATTCCTTGAACTTGTTGAACACTTCATCTTTAGATTTCAAGAAATATATCCAGGTTTTACGAGAGTAATCATCAATGAATGATACATAATATACATACCCGCTAATGGAGGATGATGGCATTGGGACACACACATCTGAATGAATGAGTTCTAGGACTCCTGTCTTGTTGTTCCTCTTCGGAAATGGGTTCTTGATGTTCTTCCCTTGTGTACATCCATTGCATATGTCTTTATGGTCACCTTTGAGTTATGGTAAACATGTGACTGCTTTGCATATGTATGGTAGTGCCTTGTAGTTGATGTGGGCTAACCTTCTATGCCAAAGTTCACATGAGATTTCAATGGTGTGGGTCATGGCAGCCTCTGAGTGACCCTTTAATTTATACAAGCCATTTTCTTCACTTCCAATGATGATTACTTCATTTGAGGTTTCTCCTTTAGCTGACATAAGAACTTCTCCATCTATAAAGGAAACTCTTAAGCATTTATTTTCTAAAACTGAAATGGAGAGTAGGTTCTTCTTCAAGCTTGGTACATATAATACATCCTTCATTTTTAGTGAATTCCCTTCATTTAGTTTATGGTTTGATTCTCCCACTCCCTTGATGGGATATTGGTAATCGTCTCCAATATTCACTTTCTAAGAAAACTTCTTTTTTGAGATATAAGAGAGAATGTTTCTTTCTCTCGTCATGTGCTTGGATTCACCACTATCAATGAGCCAAGTGTCCTCTCCAGGTGTTACAGATCCTGAGAGGGATGAGATCAAGACATGGTCTTTGATTTTCTCTCTTATCATCTTTGCAGGTGGCTCTTCATATTTGACTACATGGGCATGGAGCCTCTTGTGTTTTCTCTTGTATTATTCTCGTCTGGCTAAACAAAAATTTTCAATGTGTCCCATCTTGTCACAATGATAGCATTGTATAGATGAGTAGTCCCTTTCCTTTTGTTGTCCTTTCTTTTGAAATCTCCTTGGATGAGATTCTTTATGATTGAATTTCTTTGACAGTTGAGGCTCTTTATGAGTCTCCTTTTGGAAGTAGGGTTTCTTCCTTCCTCCTTTGGTGTGAGTCGCTAGGGCTTGATCATCATCTCTTGGAGGTAACACTTCACGATTTGCTACTCTTGTTTCTTCTTGGATGCATTCTTCCCATAGACTATCAAACCTCATTTTAAACGTTCTGGAACATATCGTTTGGATGACTGCATCCCAAGATCTTGTGAGACCATTTAGGTCATTCATTATGAGTTTGTCTTCATCTATGGTATCTACAATAGCTTCTATTTGTTCTTTGAATTCTAAGATTCTGGAAAAGTATTCCTTAATCATTTCTCCTTTCTGCATCCTTGTATTCTTCAATTGAGTTCTTAGATTCATCTTCCAGTTTATGTTCTTTCCTTCATATAGTTTGGTCAAGGAATCAAACATTTATTTCGAAGTCCTCTTATATGACACATAAGGAATCAGGTGGTCTTTGATTGAATCTACAATGATTCTTTTGGCCTTGATGGTGTCCTTTTGATGCTTTGCCTTTTCTGCAGCATCGGCAGGGTCTGGTACTTCTTCTTTGACGAATCTTGCTAGGTCATTCTCTTCAAGAATGAGGCCAATCCTATACTTCTAGGCACAGAATTTTTCCACTCCTTCTAGCTTGTCAACAAGCTTAACACTTGCAGACATCTTTACATGGAGCTAAGGAAATGACCAAAAAATGAAAGTGCTCAAAATCAAAATCTGAACTTACCAAGAGGTGTGCTTGGCTGAGGCAAGTGGCTTAGTGTGTTTGTATCTAATAAAAACCAACTTTTTCTCCTCCAAATTTGATCTGCGGATTTTTCGACTGGTGCTTCTAGTACCTCTGGTACTCTGGTACTTCTAGTACTTCTCATACACTCGTTTTCTGGTACTTCTGGTACTTTGTGAAACTAGGGTTTCACTTTCCGGGAGAGTTAGCCACTGAAAACATGCGCTGAGAGTGCCAAAGTGATCCTTAGGGGAGGGCACACTTTTCTAGATGGTTTTGGGGATGAAAAGCTTCACCATAAAAAAGCCCTAATTTTCATGTACGACAACAGTGACATTTTTCACTCTTGTGAAAGATGCTTCCTTCAGCTTGGCACTGAAACCATGTTAATGTTTAAGCCATTATTATATTTCTTTTCATTTCATTAGATAACAATAGCATAGTCCAATATCACTGAGAAATACACAATCACAAGAGACACAACATTTATCCTGGGAAACCCTCTAAGGGAAGAAAACCCAGCAAAACATCCTTAACATAGATATCCAATACAATGCCAAGAGATCTCATAAACTAATGCAGAAGATCCTCTCCCAGATATGCGCCACTCTCTCTCCTTCTTCTGATCTAAAAATTGAAGAAGACTTGAAAAAACTTGAATAATTATTGCAAGTGAAATGTTATGTGTTTAAAGCAACATGATCAGTTTGCAACACATAAATTAAGGATTACTTATGTAAATTACACATAGACAGCAACATAAACATTGAACATAAACACATATGCACAGCAATTGATAAAGGAGTTCACCCCTCTTATGGGCTACATCTCCTGGTCCAGCTTCCAATGGATCATTATTATTAATTTCTCACAAAGTTCTCAAAAACATGTCTTACAATTCTCAAACTGACAAACCGACTGCTCCAATGGCTTCCCAGCGTCCCAAAACCCCTGTCTGGGCTCTTTCGGCACCTCAATCGGTCGAAAAATGAAGAAGTTAGGCCTCCTGGAAGTCTCCTTCTTCAAGCTTGTTGTCTCTGGTTCTACAATTCACACCCTCCTTCAGTGAACCTGGCTCACATGCTCTTTTAAGCGCAAAAACCCATTACCGAGCGCAAACACGCCAACGGTGCAAACCGTAGGACGGTTAAGGGCGCGCCAGCCCCTAACCACCTCGGCACCTGGGCGTATGGCGCATGTGACCGCACGCTAGGAAAATGAGTGGTTAAGTCATTATTCTTGTTCCAAAACCACACAACTCCCGCGTATTTTAAACCACGGGTCATATAATAAAACCATGGGTTATAACCCCCGCATATTTAACCGTTGGTTATAGTTCCAAACCCCAACGCATATGTTAATACAATATATAACACATATATAATATATGGTTTACAACCCGTGCGCGATATGGCATATACAACGGTCATATGTTATGAAATGAAACCACGGGCCGGGGCTAAGCCCCGGCCCGACCCCCCTTTCCATTGCATACACGCATAAGTTTAAATATATGCGCGTTCGTTATATGAAACAAGGAACAAGTTGGTCATAGTGGTTAGCGGACGGTTGTTAAGTCATTACATATGAGGGGAGGTCCGGGGGTCAAACCCCGTGGACTCCCATTAAATTTTATACAACACATAAACCAATAATGAGGGGGACACGTGGCGCCCATGGATTGGGCCACGTGTCCTCATATTACTTGCCACCAATCGAACATGTGTCACCACCTGATTCGCCAGCAACCAACCAATAAACAACTGCCATTTCATCACCGTACGGCTTGTATGGTCCTACCACGTCACCGTACGGACTGTATGGACTGTACGGACAGGTACAGTCAGCATCCAAAAATTTTGCTTGCTTGGTTTGGTGAACAGATCGCGATATCTCCTCCATACGGACTCCGTTTGAGAAAGTAAATATACCGTCGGAATCAGGAAGACAAGACGGATGCAATGGAACTGTTTTCATCGCATTCCGAGCACTTTAAAAATTGAGCAAAATTTGATCCCCTTATCACACCTCCCCATTGGGAAGCTTTTGGACCTCCAAAAGACTATCTCAGTCTATGTGAAGATGAGGGTATAGTTCCATCACCCTTCCAACCTCAATCCACTTGGCCTTGCTTGGATTCATCCCTTTAAGACCAACTCGCAAATACTCCACATTTCCTCGCTTCGAAGTTCGCATTCTCCTGTCAAGGATGGTGTCTTCCTACAGTTCTGTTAGATACTCTGGAGAAAAATCATCCATGGAAGGAATCTGAACATGCTCTCCTTGATCATCAATCAATGGAGGCTCATACAACTTCAAATTCTCAACATTAACAACTTTATACATCTGCATATATGGAGGCAAATCTAAACGAAAATCATTGTTACCAATCTTGTCGACATTTTTGAAGGGACCATATCGAATTGGTTTCAAATTTTTACCTTCTCCTTTAAGCCTCTCCTTGCTGATGTAAAGCCAAACTTCATCACCAACTTCGAAACTCTAATCAACACGATGCTTGTCATGTCTCGTTTTATACTTGGCCTGACTCTTTTCCAACTGCTCTTGCACCACCTGATGTATCGACTGAATTTGTTCAATGAACTTCTCTGCTCGATCAATATCATATTGCCCATCAACAACAATATCTTTCCCAAAGATAAAATCTAGAGGTGACTTGGGCAAATAGCCAAAACATGCCTCAAATGGCGACGTTTGCCTCGAAGAGTGCTTAGCTTGATTGTACGCATCCTGAACGTAGTGTAAATGTTCATCCCAAAGCTTAGGATGCTTGTTGCAATAAGCACGAAGAAGATGTACCACTGTACGATTCACCACCTCTGTCTGACCATCTATCTGCGGATGAAAAGCTGTTCTCTTTTTAATCTTGGTATCCATGAGTGCCCACAAACTTGACCAAAAACTTCCAACAAATCGAGAATCCCGATCAAAAATAATGGACTTGGGCAAACCAAAATGCACCCAAACATTTTGAAAGAACAACTGTGCCGTTTGTTCTGCTATTACCTGCTTAGTACAAGGCGTCAATATACACATCTTGCTAAAACGATCAACCATAACATAAAGATAATCATGACCTCTTCTCGACATAGGTAAACCACCAACAAAATCCATGGAAATACTTTCCCAAGGTCGAGAAGGAACTGGAAGTGGAGTGTACAAACCCAACATTCGATTATTAGGTTTATTGGTAGCACACAACGAACATCCCCGAACATATCGCGAAATACTTTCATTCATCTTAGGCCAGTAACAATATCTTTGCAAATTTTCTACTGTCTTGCCTACACCAAAATGACCAGCAATAAGAGAAGAATGTGCTTCTCTTATGATGTTGATTCTTTCTCCCTGTGGAGTACACAACTTGCCAAGATGATACAAGAGATTATTATGAAAATGATAATCCAATTCTTCAACATGGTTAGAGTGGCACAAAGTTTCATACACTTCCTTAAAGTCAACATCTAAAGCATATTGTTCCATATAACTTTCATGCATTATAGGACTCTGCTTAAGAATAACTGAAGCACTAACAAT
>ML786896.1:396560-420295 GCA_009831015.1 Picea engelmannii | reverse complement strand
ACTGCTCCAATGGCTTCCTAGCATCCCAAAACCCCTGTCTGGGCTCTTTCGGCACCTCAATCGGTCGAAAAATGAAGAAGTTAGGCCTCCTGGAAGTCTCCTTCTTCAATCTTGTTGTCTCTGGTTCTACAATTCACACCCTCCTTCAGTGAACCTGGCTCACACGCTCTTTTAAGTGCAAAAACCCAGCACCAGGCGCAACCGCGCCAACGGTGCAAACCGTAGGACGGTTAAGGGTGCACCAGCCCCTAACCGCCTCGACACCTGGGCGTATGGCGCATGTGACCGTGCGCTAGGCAAATGAGTGGTTAAGTCATTATTCCCATTCCAAAACTGCACAACTCCCGCACATTTTAAACCACGGGTCATATAATAAAACCACGGGTTATAACCCCCACGTATTTAACCGTTGGTTATAGTTCCAAACCCCAACGCATATGTTAATACAATATATAACACATATATAATATATGGTTTACAACCCGCGCGCGATATGGCATATACAACGGTCATATGTTATGAAATGAAACCATGGGTTGGGGCTAAGCCCCGGCCCGACCCCCCTTTCCATTGCATACATGCGTAAGTTTAAATATATGTGTGTTCGTTATATGAAACAAGGAACAAGTCGGTCATAGTGGTTAGCAGACGGTTGTTAAGTCATTACATATGAGGGGAGGTCTGGGGGTCGAACCCCGCGGACTCCCATTACATTTTATACAACACATAAACCAATAATGAGGGGGACACGTGGCGCCCATGGATTGGGCCACATGTCCTCATATTACTTGCCACCAATCAGACACATGTCACCACCCGATTCGCTAGCAACCAACCAATAAACAACTGCCACATCATCACCGTACGGCCTGTACGGTCCTGCCACATCACCGTACGGACTGTACGGACAGGTACAGTCAGCATCCAAAATTTTTGCCTATTTGGCTTGGTGAATAGATCGTGATATCTCCTCCATACGGACTCCGTTTGAGAAAGTAAATATACCTCCGGAATCAGGAAGACGAGACAGACGCAATGGAACTATTTTCGTCGCATTTTGAGCACTTTGAAAATTGAGCAAAATTTGATCCCCTGATCATCTTCTCTAACAGCAGATCCGAAACTTGTCTCTGAATGAGCAAGTGAGTTGTGTGTCTAAGTGAGGTGCTAGCCTCCTTTTTTATATTAGACTGGCATGTTTGAAGTGTCTCTTCACTGGCAGGGCCGACTTCTCCAACTGGGTGGTTACAACCACCTTTGATATATTCTGGGGCCTCTTTAATATATGTTGGGGCTGACTTCTTATTATGCCTATTATAATTATCATTTGACTAATCCACAAAAGGGGATTTGGTCCTATTACAATAGCCGACATGATCAATCCACAATGGGGATTGATCCAATGAATAGTATATCAAATAATAATAAGAATACTCTTAGCAGTTACATTATTTCAACAACGACACGTTATACAGAGGTGCCTGGTTATACTATGTGGTATTATAGTGTGGTTGTGTGGTATTTTACTGTGGCTTCGTAGTGTTATATTGTTATTGCACATTTTTATATGGTTGTTGATCATTGTTGTACAAGGATGGTACTTGGTTAAACTATGGTGTGGCTTGTGCGTCCATCATTTCTTCGTGCACCCTGTATGCATTTGATTTTCTTTCCCTCATAAGGTCCATGGTTCTGCAATCTTTTTCATCATGGCCTACTGACATGAAAAATTTGCAATACGAGATCTTTGGTACTGTCTGGTACTTCTCCATCATTGGAAAGTGGTATGGATCATGACCCTGTTTCTTACAGATCTCACACCATAGTCCTCCTGTTGGAAATGGGTTTGGAATTCCTTCTACCATGTACTGCGTGAGTGTTGGAAATTTGTTGTTATGGTGTCCTTTTGTCCTACATGTGGTACACCAAACGACTTCTCTTTTGTCCTTACCCTTGTTTTGGTTTAGATGGAACGTTACTAAACAATTAATACATTTAAAATTAAATGAATTCTAAGAATCAACCATCTTATTATAAACGAATGATATTAAGCACAAGGATGTTACATTTTATTATCATTAACTTTTCTATCAATGTAAAATAATCCAATATTTCCTGCACATTGAGATGTTACATGAGTTTGAATGGCATCAACCATGTCCCAATGTTATGCACGTTAAATATAACCATTGGGTATTCTTAACATGATGGGATGGCATGGAATATTTTATTCTTTTTCTTTGCGGATGGCATGGAATATTTTCTGCTTTTTCTTTACGGACATGCAGTTATTGTAATGATGACTACGACATGCAGCTACTGTAATGATGAATTAATATGCTGTCACGTTCGGGTGTAGCACAGGTTTAGGTGGTTGATGTGTTTTTGAATAGCACTGGTTTAGAAAGTAGGAGGTTCGGGTTTAGCACAGGTCACCATAGACGGTAAAGTGGCCGTTGGTGAAAAAAGATACTGGAAAAGCATTTGGCACCGTCGATGATAAAGTAGCCGTTGGTGAAAAAAAGATATTAACCAGATTTATATATATAGTTATTTCTCTCATTTTTTCCTCGTTCTTTTTCTAATTCTCCTCTCCATCCATGTAGTAGTGGGTCTATCTGGTTAATGTGATTTATGTCTGATTAATTTTTGCATGGATGTGGATGTGTCGGTTCATAGTCCATCTGGTTAATGTTCTATTATTAGATTTGTTTTCCTCTGTGTTAGTTCATTGGTTAGGGTTTATTGTGGATGGAGAAAAGATGAAGTGAAGCAAGTCCATAGAATCGCCCGTAATTAAGATGCAGTGGATCGATCAACTACATACATGCATTTCATTAAATTCAGGTACATTCAGCTGATTAAATCTTAATTGGTGATGGTTGGTTTCTTTCGTCCTGAACCACCCACTTACAGGGTTTGTTTCTCTGGTATTCTTCCTATATACCAAATAGATTCTAGATCAAGTATCTCTTATTTTTATTTTGTTTCTCTGGTATTCTTCCTATATATGCCTAAGAGAACATGAAGTTCCTTATTTTTTATTACGGCTCTTCTATTTCAGAAAGGGATCGAACTGCTTTGTGTCTAGTTTTTAGGTCTTTTAATTTTATTTTGATGTTTAGCTTTTCTGTAGTTTGGCATGCTACCTATAGAACCTCCCGTCATGACTCATCAATATTCAATTTCCCCGCGACCCCAACTTTTCAATGAAAGTGGGTTCCCCATACTACATCGGGTTCCTCAACTTGTCAATAAAAGCGGGTTCCCAAAACGTTAGGTCGAAGGGAACCTTCTACCTTCTATTGAAGCTCCCCTAAGGTGGTGACACTTCTGCCTTCTATTGAAGCTCCCAACTGGCATGCATCATATGGGCTTCTCCCTCCATTTCCCTCTATTCCAAAACCCAAATTGTATAGAAATATAAGATGAAAATTGTCCTAGTACAAGACATCCTTTCCCTCTTGTTTCATGCACCTCTTGAATAAACGTTGAAGGGAATAAATGTTGCCTGCTGAATTTTAGGGCCATCCATTCGTTAGGTAGCGTCAAGTCAGGTCATCCGTTTTAACCCCACAGCTCCTAAAAAACACCGTACACCCTACAGTCCCAAAATAGAGTGAAAAAAAAATGACATCGACAGTGGACTTACGCAGTTAATCTCACAACACCCAATGGCCCTAAAGTTCTAATGAAAGTTAGTTTAAATAATTTCCAAAATACAAAATTAATTTAGCGATGTTGTATTTCCACACCTTTGCTATCCTTATAGCTATTTATTTAATCTCTTTTAAAAATTTACAACTCTATTTTGAGTTTTTTTTGGTACTTTTGACATTTTACTCAATTAAATCTCCTTTTGTAATGGCGCTGCGCGGAAACTATTTACCATTTATAAATTTAACTTTTATCGGAAAAAATTACGTCGAAAGGCATATACCTATTGGAGATCGGTACAATTAATCACCTTTTAATCTAAAATTCTAATCTGATGGCTAACAATTGAAAACGCTGGAATATTCTTAGTCGTCCTCCCAAATCAATGAATGTGATTTACTCTTCATAAATTCCTTGTATTTTTGAATGCATCAGTTAACCTTGTACCACCACATGATTGCCACGTTTAACTGATTAACCTTTGAAATTACCACATTTAAGATTAACTTTTGGATTTCCTCAGCTCTATGTGTGTTTTAGTTGTTCGTGCATTTCAATTCACTAGACTAACTTTCGACGTTCACCAGCCGCAACACCAACCACTTTGCGACTATGCTAGTTAATATACACCCTTTTCTTATTGGTTGTCTACAAAAATTATGTAGAACTGGGTGTTGGTCAACATAATATTATATGTCGAATTGGGTATTGGTTACCATAATATAAAAATTATGTGCAATGCTTTGTGTTATTTTATGACATGATTCTTGTCTGTGTTGTTGTTCTCTTTTCTTACTCAGTTTTGTTAATCGGTCTGTAGCTTTTAAATTAATTTTGTTAATTATAAAATTTGTATGGTTAATGATAATATGACATAATTGCTTTTATATTTATGTTTTATTTTTTTAATTCATAGTGATTATTACATTATAGAGAAGAAAATAAAGGATGAGGCTGACATAACTCCTATCATTTACATCTACAGCTCAACGGCCGAATTCAATTCAGTATGATATTTATATGACAACGAATAAAATAAAAGATGAAGCTAACCTTAATTGGTCTAATTGTCACCTTTGTAGAGGTAGGTGTTTAAAGTTTACTATTTTATTTAGTTTTTTGGTTTCTGTTTTCCTTTTTCTTAATGTTTCTTATTAATAAATTTAATCATAATCAAGTTAAAAAGAATTAAAATTATTAACACCCAAAAAAACATTGAAAATATAGTTTACACACCTATAATTACATCTATAACATAGTCCAACCAACTATTATTAAATATGTTTTTTTTAATAATTAAATAAATATTATATTTAGAAAATATATATATCTATTTTTTATGCTTTTTCTTTATGGACATGCAGCTACTGTAATGATGACAACGACATGCCAAACCACTCTCACAATCTTAGTGAATTAATATGTTGTCACTTGGCATTACATAATTATAATACTAACTGTCGAAAGTCGGAGGTTGAGGTGTTTTTGAATAGCACAGTTTTAGAAAGTGTTTTTGAATAGCACAGGTTTTGATGGTTGGTCAAAACGACTGGAAAAGCATTTGGTACCATCGATGATAAAGCAGCCATTGGTGAAAAAAGCTATTACCCAGATTTATATTTATATAGTTATGTCTCTCATTTTGTTCTAGTTTTTTTTCTAATTCTATCTGGTTAATGTGGTTTTTGTGCATGGATGTTGAAAGTTTCTGTGAGTGTGGATGTGTCGGTTCATAGCCCATTGGTTAATGTTCTATTATTAAATTTGTTTTCCTATGTGTTAGTTCATTGGTTAGGGTTAATTGTGGATGAAAAAGAGATGAAGTGAAGCGAGTCCATAGACTCGTCCATAATTAATTTTGTGTGTGTTATTTTATGAGATGATTCTCGTCTGTGTTGTTGTTCTCTTTTGTTAGAGGTAGGTGTTTAAACTTTACCATTTAGTTTTTTGGATTTAGTTTTTCTTTCTGTTAATGTTTCTTATTAATAAATTTAATTTTTGTTTCTGTTTTTCCTATATATCATTTGCATTTGGCTCTATGTGTATCATGTATAATGGGATGCTTCATTCATCTGCCATAACCTTTGATCATAACAGATTGTGAATGTATAGAGTGCTTGAGTAGAGTAGAATTTTGATATAAATACATCCTCATAATCAAGATAAAAAAAAATTAAAATTATTAACACCAAAAAAAATTAAAAATGTAGTTTACACACCTATAATTACATCACCTATAATTACATCTATAACATAGTGCAACCAATTATTATTGAATGTCTTTTTTTAATAACTAAATAAATATTATATTTAGAATATATATATATATATATATATATATATATATATAAATTATGTTAGTTTTCATTATTTATAATTTTAAGATATACATATAATTTTTTATATTTTTTTAATAAAAATTAAAATAAAATGAGTTTTTTTCTTTTTGGTTTGTTGTGAGTTTTTACTTCTTGTTTCTAGTGACATTTTCGTTACCATTGAATTCGTTTAAACATATTATTTTATCATTCAATATAAAGTAAATCCTTTGATGGGATTGATTACGTTTTCAATATAAAGCAAATCCTTTCATGGTAAATTCTTTGATGGGCTTGATTATGTTTTCAATATAAAGTAAATCCTTTCATGGTAAATCCTTTGATGGGCTTGACTATGAGACCTTCATAAAACTCTTTGATTAATATTTTAGTGGAAATTTCAGTTATAATTTTGGTTGATTGAGTGTTTTATAGTTCTTTGATTCATATTTTAGTTGAAATCCCAAATGTGGTTTTGGGATTGAGTGTATTATAGTTGTTTACAAATGTCAAAAAAAAAAAAATGATTCTTTTATTGTTAAATTGCTTACATATTAAAAATCAGTTACTTAAAATGTTTAAGCTTAACATAGCTATTACACATAAAGTTGAACTAGGAAGAGTCAAGAAAATGGAGGGTGAACACTAGAAGAGTCAACAGGATGGAGTTGAGAGAGTCAAAAGAATGGAATTTGTCTATTTTTACTACTATATGCATTCAAATGCTATTCCTCAATAGCAATCCGGAAAGCTATTTTTAACCAAAACTTGTATATTTATATCTAAATCATTGTATGTATACGAATGATAGGAATAAAAAACATAAATTTATATATCTTATTTTAAAAGAATTATTAAGTTTAAGTAAAGTTTAACTACCAAAAGTCAACAGAATAGAGAATGAATAGAATGGAGTTTGTCTATTCTAGTACTAATGTTCAATAGCTTTCAACAAATTTCTTTTGGACAACAATTGACATATTTATATCAAAGAGAGCATCTGAGAAAGTAGTGTGGTTCCAATCGATCCCTTAGTTGGGTGGCCAATATGTCTACTAAGGCATCATCTACTTCCCTATGTTACCGCCCAAAGTGGCATTTAAGTTATAAAATCCCTAATAACGAATGCAACCTTAGAACAAGTTTGAAGAACCTCCAAGGATGACATAGTCGAGAATACAAGTGGGAAAGAGTAGGAAATGAGGCGTATGAAGGAAACGTAGGTGGGGCCATTTACAAATTCAACAAGGCTCGTTCTGGTCCAAATGAAGTCAAATCGCTCACTCTGGACATGCCCATTATAAAGAAAGGGTGCATATCATGCATGAATGAATGACCGAAGCAACGTGAAGGGAACTTCTATTCTATGGTAGGTGCTTGGTGTGTAGAATGTTGGCCATAATGCCATACTCAATCAAAATATCTCGAGTGGGTCATCTATTCTCTGATATTGCTACTGGTCCTTCCCCACTAGGCTATGGGTAATACCACAAAACCCATGGCTCTTAAATGATCTCTTCTTCATGCAGCCGACCCTCCCAAGTAGATTAGATGCCCCGCCTCATTCCCTCTATGCTATCTTACATGTATTTCCTTACAACCTTTACTGCTTGATCAACAACCTATCTTCTTGACCAACCTATAGTTATTTACTCCGTACTCCACTTTAGGAATGTCCCACACTTATTGCCTTGTAAGATAAGGGCTTCCAGAAATAATTCATAGGCCTGGAATCACACTTATTAGAGATTCTTAGGAGGTCTTTGTAATATCCCCAAGGACGAGCCCCTGTTGCACTTATGAATTGTAAACATGTTTTGTAGGCCAATGAGCCGAGTGTTGGTAAGCTAGTGGGCTTATGTTTTTATTGGGATGGAGAGCCTAAGTGTTAAAGAACAAGAGCTTGATTTTGTATATGTAATTATGCAGATCATTAATAAAATATAAACCTCTCGACCATGAAAAAAGAGTGATGGGGGACTAAGCTTCTACAAGGTTGAGTAAGGGAGGAGGCTAAGTGTGTGGGCCTAGGGGATAAGTTAGGGGGATTACCTCTAAAGGGGATAATAATTTATTATTATTTCCTAAAGGCTAAGGTGGTCAATTGACCAAGTGTTGTCCTAAGTTCTAGGGAAAGGAACCTATGAAAAACAGAGTGCATGCAGCTCCAGGGAGACAAGTGTTGACTTGACCTCATGCAATTAAAACCCAAGAGTCAAACCGTGTTGGGTTGTTTTTCCATTCATGCCCATCCTCATTATGAACCCGAGACATCTTTCATCGACCTCTGCACCCTCAGGCATCGCTGGAACGGGTAACCCGTGAGTCAATCATGTTGGGGGGGTTTTCACGTCCATTCTTCCATCCTCTGCCTGAGTTCACTAGGGATGCCCGTTTGAACCCATTTTGTGTCTACATATGCTCTCTGCATACCACGTGTAGCTGAGAAAACCAGTCATGAAGGTGGTTTGATTCTATACTTCCATCAACAGTTTGAAACCCGAAAACCCCAGATGTTTGTCCTTTACATACCTATACACAGTTGAGACAGTTGGTTGGGAGGGGAAGGCCGACCTATGAGTCCGTGAACCTAGTCTATCCACCATTGCAGAGCTGAGTTAGTACCTGAGCCATTTTTGGGTGGTTTTCTGATGTGAAGCCTGAACATCCTTTAATTTTTTATGTCGTCTGTGTTATAAGTGTGGGTTGTTGTGGCCAGGCAGTTCCTTGGATGAGTGTGGCTTGTTTTTGTCGTCTATTCCCTAGTGAGCTTTATTGTTGTCCTCCTTGTGGGGGAACGGATTTGAAGAAGTAGGTTTCCAGGCCTGTGGGCAACACTCTCTCCAAGTGAGGGAGGTGGTTTTGGATGAAGAGGCAAGTTGTGAGGCCTGTGAGCAACTCTCCTAGGTGAGAGTGTTTACTAGGAGGTGGTTTTCTTCTAGAGAGAGTCCAACACCAGATACAAAGCTCTGAGAATTACAATTCGGCCTGTTTTTGAAGCCCAAGGCAAGGGAGGTTTAGCTGTGATATACCCAAAAATAAAGAAATATTTTAGAATCTAAAATTGCTGGAAATTTATTTCTGTTTGTAGTAAATTCGAAATTGGAAATTTTTTTCCATTTATGGCAATTCCGAAATTCAAATTTTATAATTGTAATAAATGATTTTTATTGATGGGAAGAGATTTGATTTGTCCCAACTAGCTACTTGACTATGACACTTGTATGAAAAAGGAAAAAATAGAATATTTTATATTGATTGCAGGAGGACAAATGGAGCAGCCATGTTAAATTTAGCTGACCATGACTCCATGAGTGGGGAACACATTGGAATTAACTCTGGGCTGATTGTTACAAGTGGAAAATCAGTGATTTGGACAATGGCAGCCCCTGAAAATTAGGGATTTAGAAAGCTACAAAAATTCCCCAAGAGAGGGAAAAAGTCCTAGGAAAACTAATAAAAAAAGCATATGTGAGGAGGCAGGACGTTGCCAAGTATGCTGGGGAAAGAAGAATATGGAATTTTGTTCTTGTTTTTATGAGCACTATTGTGTGAGTGTGGGGCAAGGAGGATACTATTGGAATTCTAAGGACATTGCTGGAGAGGAGATTTCAATTCGCCCTCATGGACTCATGGTCAGCCTAGGGGGTGAATCGGGCAAGTAGATTGGTTGCCCTATTCTACGGTTGGGAGGAATGTGGTTGTTCCCTTTGTCTTCCCGTAAATTTGGTTCAGATATGTAACTCTACCTTATTCTAGTCAAATGTTAGGTGTTGTAATCTATTTGCTTCTATGTATGAATTTTTTGGTTGAATGTTGTGGGAAAGATCCAGCATTTTACTTCATAATTATTGGCTAGAAATAGACTCTTTTATTTAGATGTGATGTTGGGTAATTACTAAAAATATTGGAATGTACCAAACAATGAAATGAATTCTGTAGTAGTTACAAACCCCATAACAGACTGGATTTCAGATTACCGTTATCTTCTTAGTTAATTCTGTCAAGTAAACTGAAAATAAGATTATTGGGTAAATACTATAAGCCACACGCACCAATAGTTGTGGTGTATTTTATTTCCTATGGATACATATAGTAAACAGTGAGCCTCTTCGAATAAGCATACCATTCATAATCCAACAAGTATACCCTATAACATTGAAGTACTAGTCGATATACATATAAACCGGTATAGTTATTTTTTATGAACCGAAATATATAGATATACATTATAATGGACATTCTGTGACAGAGGAGGAATGACGTTAGAGTAAACTGTCTACATCAGAACCCTGTAGTACTAAGTGGATAGATAACCTTCTAAGTTAGGAATTTTTTGTGCCAAAGAAAATGGAAAAACTCCTCGGATCCCATTACAGGAAGACTATATATACATATATAATTCAAGATAGATATGACAGTAAGTTAGGAATGAATCTGTTAATCAAAAACTTACCTACAGCTAAACCACAAATTTCTATCGTAATAACCATGCTACCTATTTTCGGGTGAGCATACCTATAGAGGCTTATTCAATAATGGTAATAGAAACAGAAGGTAAATAGTGCATGATACGTAAACCCAAAACGAATAATGATGCCATCTAACTTTCTAGTGAATAGACCTATAAGGGCTTATACAATAATTATAATAGAAAAAAAAAAGGTAAATAGTACACAATGCGTAATTCCAACCTGATAATGAAGCTATCTATTCATTGGTAAGAAGACTGTTAAAGGCTTATTCAACAATGATAACTGAAACAGAAGGTAAATATCTTGTGATGCATAAGCCCGAAACTAATTTTTACATCAAATTAACTATAAACAAAATCTAGGAATCGTCACATTTTTTTTCTTGGAAAGAACAAAACCCTTAAGCGTATCACTATGCATGGCCCAATAATTTTGGGAAAGGGACAGTACATTCAATAATAAGATTCAATTCTGGAAATAAAATAGCTAGAATAGCTCAGGAAAGAACTTGAATCTGTAGTACCAAAACCATCCTTGAAAGATATATATAGAGGAGAGTACCTTAAAATCTTGAATCCACAACAAATTAACACACAGTATATATTGAGCACATTACTTAACAAAAATGACTGTCTAGTTATCAAAGTCCAACCAGACGCAAGCTGTGTGGGTGGATCTATATACCAGAATTATTTTATACAATTCAAGGCGTACCCCGTATCAAACTATCACAAAAATTGGAATTAAAAATCCTCAGACATTAGGAACAAAACAGAGCCTAGACAAGTGGGGTTTGTAATCTCGAAATAACTTAGATACTTTGTTGGAACCCAAATACCTTTTGAAGGAGTGAAGAGGGTATCCCCATGCTTCGGCATGCCCGCACCTGCATAAAATAACGAGAAGCATTAAAACATAATCAAACAGGATAATATTTTTAAGTTATAGAAAAGAAAGTAACTAGAACGGGGGGGGGTGGGCGGGGGGGCGTTTAATACTTAACTAAAGAAGAGGATTTGTGACTTATGCCATCACGCTACACCTCCTGGACCGAAAGTGGAAGAGGAGTTTGTGCCTCCCTGATCGGCACCCTCACACATCAAGGGGGCCATCATTAGTAATAGATACCAGTGCCTAACCCAAAAAATTATTGCAGGAATAACAAAAAGAATGAAAGGCATATAAATGAACATGGTAAATATAAAAACCTTTGAAACATTCAACATAAAAAGAAGATATTAAACACTTTCGGCTGTTGGAAAAACTTTGCTTCTAATCAATGATACTAGCGAACACTATAGTCAAACATAGAAGATCATTGACGCATCGAAGGACTATCCAACGGAGGAAACCAGGACCAATAACAAGGGTTAAACCAAAATAAATATTTTGAGTACACTTTCATAGCAGACGTTGTGATGTGAGGAATGGCTTCGTCCCGACAGGATGAACGTTGCAGTAATAGGAGAAAACTATGATAGGACCCAAACCCTTACCAACAGAACCCGACTCCTTTTTACCACAGTACCCTGGAAGTAAGAAAAGCATACTATCAAGGACCAACCAAGAAAAGAGGTGTGCACAGACCTACATACGAGGCTGAATGATTCTAACGCATAAATAAAAGAATAGTTGAAGGTAAACTTACCACACAGAGCTGCTGTCGAGAAGTGCCACCCAAAATCTCCATGCATCTAGCACAGGAACTGGAACCGTGAACTCCTGGCCACGATGTTTAAGACAAACAAAGGAATGGTCTGTATCGTCTCCCCTCCTTCACAAAAACCTTAACTAGGGTGAAAATGAAAATGGACTGAGATGGTGCTTCCTCATTCGCCAAACCAAAACCTTAATGAGAGTGAAGGTATGGGGGTAATCTCCAAATGGAGTAAAGAGGAGGAGGTTTCGTACTTAGACCATGTGATCATAGGGTAAGTGGTGATGTCTCCTTAGGGCACGCCAGTCGATCTCTGTACCGAGTAGACATATCTCAGTCGCTTTAAATGTGTAGACAGGCCTTTAAGGCACAAGGGTTTCAACTTGTATCAGTTGTTAAGAGCATTAATGGTGAGGCAACCGGATGGCTTTCTTACTGCACCGTTATATGTCGAATCCAACTACCTTGCATTAAACACCCAACGCTCTTATCCCTTGTCACTACCTAATGAGTGGTTTGTAATGCGATCGTAACCATAACCTCCAAGATTAACCCTCTGCACACTTAAGTTTCAAGGTGCAAGTTTAATGGCCGAGGTTAAACCCATTATAACCTTTTTTTCCGAATAGTGTTAACTTCTCCTTGTTGATTTTATAATGTTATATACATATATCGGATTGAACTTCTTAAGGCCTGACATCTCTAACCTCTCAATGTATGATGACAACTCTAAGTTGTTACTTCTACATGTCTTAAAGTGTCTTTGAAAATAAGACAATGGATAGTATTAGGTTGCCATGAAACGAATTGTCCCTAGTTATGGACTTGTTGTTCGTGTACAACACATTACCAAAATAGGAAGCGACAAATTTATATTAAATAGGATAGAGGAGTGAAAGGAAATAAGACTGACGTACCTTAGGGTTGACAAGTGAGTGAAAAGCCTCAAGGACACAAAATCAACTCATTTAGGTTTCTGTGGTGAGAGATTTGTTCAGAATTTGTCGGAAGAACCACAGTGCTATTGATAGCTAGTCGTCGACGTTTCGGATCCACAACAGGATCCACCTTCAGGACAAAAAAGCGTGAGGAAAAATAATAGAGGAGCCCTTAGTAAATAGTGACGAGAAGGGTAAGTGAAACCCTAGGTTTGAGGAGATTTTTTCAAAAAAGTATTTAGTAGTGATTTAATTAATGAATTAAGTGGTTTAAATTGATAACCCGACGATGTTAATTAAATTTTATGTTAAATATAGGCTAAATTTAGGGTTAACCATATGGTGTTAATATTATTAATATTAATTTTATGTTAATTATAGGTTAAATTAAGGTTAATTTAATGAGGTAGCATTAATGTTATTATTGTTATATTAGTGGTCGGCTAAGTAAAACCCTAGGTTTGAGAATGTTAATATTATTAATATTAATTTTATGTTAATTTAACTAAGCATCACTAGCAATCTAGGGTTAAATATAGGCTAAAATTAGGTTAATGTTATTAATATTAAATTTATGTTAAATATAGGCTAAATTTAGTATTAGGCACATGGTGTTAATATTATTAATATTAATTTTATGTTAATTATAGGTTAAATTAAGGTTAATTTAATGAGGTAGCATTAATATTATTATTGTTTTATTAGTGGTCGGCTAAGTGAAACCCTAGGTTTGAGGATGTCAAATTTAGGGTTAATTTAAGTTGGAATCAAAATGGTTTAATTTTAATTAGTATTATGTTGGTTAAGTTAGGTTTAAAATGTAAAAAGGTAATAATAATATTATTATTAATGTATGTCAAAGGGGGATTTTCATAAGGTATTAGGTTAAGTTAAGGTTCAAAAAAAGTGAGGGTGTAAGTACTAGAGTTCTGAGGGTAAGGTTAATAATGTTTTCTTTCCCGAATGAGCGGGATCCAACTTTCACTAATCTCTAGGCCATTGTCTCTATTTAGGTTATCTGGATTTTTGATGATTTTGATTGCCTCTCTAATTCATCTTTTAAGGAGATGGTCTTCTTTAGCTAAGATTTTGGTGTCCTCTAGGCGTATGTGATGCCTAGTTGTGAGAGAGTGTTCAACTAGTGGTGAGGTGCGGGTTCGTTCATTATTTATATTAGCACTATGCTCTTTAATCCTGGTGTTGAAAGAGCGGCCTGTTTCTCCAATGTAGCATTTGCCACATGAGTAGTCTATTCTGTAAACTCCTTTGAAATTGTGTTGGTCAAGCTTGTCCTTGACAGATCTCATTTTCTGTTTGATGGTATTAAGTGGTCTGAATGAGGTCTTAATCTCTTTCTTGTTTAGGATTTTTGTGATTTTATCAGTGACTCCTCTCTTATTTTTCCTCAGAATTTTTTGTCCTGAAGATGGATCATGTTGTGGATCCGAAACATCGACGACTAGCTATCAATAGCACTGTGGTTCTTCCGACAAATTCTGGACACAAAATCAACTCAATGTCCCCAATTAATTTATTTTTTTTATGTAAATTTTGAGGTACATCACATATGGTATCAGAGAAAAAAGGTGACAACATTGGACCTGAATAGGGCCACAATAGCTTCTTAGTATAGATATAGATATATATATATATATATATATATATATATATATATATATATATATATATATCGATTTATGTAAAACTAACAAAAAATGTTATGGTTACAAACATAAATCTATTTATGTTTTGTGTTAATTATGGCATCTCAGGACGATGCAAAAATCAGGATGGGAGAAACCTGCAGTAGGGACCCCCTGGAGATCCAAGACAGAACAATGACGGAAGTTCACCCATAGAAGTGTTAGAAACAATGAGGAACCTTATTGTTGAATTACAGATTTTCAAAGCGGACAATGAAAAATTGAAAAAAGCACAACATGAACAACAAGAGATAAATGAAGTCCTGCTATGCAGTATAGTGACCAAGAAAAGCCCAAAAGACCATAACCATGAGGAAGAAGTCAGCAAAAGGGCTTCCAAGAACTCAGGGATGGAAACAAAAAAAGGAGATAGTTCATCGGAAGGAACACCTTCAGCTGAAGAAAAAACTAAATCTAATAGGAAAAGAAAACAAGTAGACCACCTCGAAGGAGAACTTAAAAAGATTAAACTAGCTACCTTTGATGTAGAATCCAATATGGGAGAGGAAGCTGAAGCATGGTTGTTGGACATCAAAAACTACTTCTAGATCTACAACTATTCCAGCAACATGAAGGTCTGAATTGCCATCTACAATCTGAAAGGGAAGGCTAGCATTTGGTGGTGGGACCTGAAATTGACCAAGGGCCTAAAGGAAAAATAGTTGGAATGGTCTGAATTTAAGAATTATTTCAAGAAACAATACCTTTTAGAAAGTTACTATGAAAGAAAGACAAAAGAGTTATATGAGTTACGACTTGTACAAATGACAATGGAGGACCTTATAAATAAATTTTTAGAACTATTAAGGTTCGTATCGTACATTCGAGAGGATAAAGTAAAAATTCAATGTTTTATAAGCTACCTACCACAGTCCTACAAGGATAGAATTGAATTTGACAACTCCAAATCCTTGAGCGGGTAAAGTTTCCCAAAGCATGGAAGGATAAAAATTGAATTGAATTGAATGTGCTACGATCAATACAAATAGTGGGTAGAGTTTCCCAAAGCATGGAAGGATAAGAAACAAGAGCAAATGAACCAGTAGAAGAAGAGGTACCAGCCAGCTCCTCATCGAAATACAACAAAAAGTTTTTTGAGAAAGGACTTTCACTCCAACCATCTGAATACGCAAGGCAGTGGGTAAACCAGTAAACCTGGGAATGAAGAAGTTTGGAGACAATCCCCATGAGCCATTAAAGTGTTGGGAATGTGGAGGTCCTCATCTAAGGAGGAATTATCCGCGGTTGAGCTCAACAAATAGAACTGTTGTTCATAATCTGCAGGAAGCCTCGATAGTGGGAGATGTGGGCAGAAGCCTACATCGGATAGATGTAGCCATAGATTGTCGACAAGATGACCACTAGTCCTCGGTGGTAGAGATTGAAGGTAAAGTCAATGACACTCAAATTTTTGTTTTAATTGACCCTGGAGCTACACTAAGTTATATTACACCTAATGTGGTCGAGTCAAACAAACTTAAGAAACATAAGCACGTGAAATCATGGCTTGTACAATTAGCGACTGGTACTAAAAGAAAGGTAGCGGATTTTGTTCCAGATTTTGAGTTCAACTTAGAAGGTCAAAGTATAAACATCAATCTGAACATCCTACCACTAGGATCTTATGATATGATTATTGGGATGGACTGGTTGGAATGACACAAAGCAATATTAAATTGCTATACAAAGATGCTTAGCTATAAGGATGATTCTGATACTACCAAGACAGCCCAGCGTATACCAAAACCGGTATCAGTCAGACAAATTTCAGCAATGCAACTAAAGAAATGTATGAGAAGGGGATGCCAAGTTTATGCCATCCAAGTGACAAATCTAGCAGAAAAGGAGGATAAGCCAAAGTTGGAAGACTTTACTATCCTACATGATTTCAGAGACATGTTTGTGGATGAGATACCAGAATTACACCCTAGAAGGGAAATAGACTTCTCCATAGACCTATTACCTGGTTATACCCCTATCTCAAAGGCGCCTTACCAGATGAGTCTACCAGAACTGACAGAATTAAAAATACAATTACAGGAATTGTTGGACAAAGAGTACATCAGACCGAGTGTCTCACCTTGGGGGGCACCAGTCCTCTTTGTGAAAAAGAAGAATGATACGCTAAGATTATGTATCGATTATAGACAACTGAACAAAATGACTATTAAGAATAAATACCCATTACCGAGGATAAGTGATCTGTTCGATCAAGTGTGGGGGGGGGCAAGATCTTTTCAAAACTTTATTTACAATCCAGTTATCATCAAGTTCGGATAAAAAATGAGGACATAAATAAAACAACATTTCAGACAATATACGAACATTACGAGTTTGTATTCATACCTTTCCGACTCACTAACGCCCCAGCCACGTTTATGTGCCTAATGAACAGTATTTTCAGTGAGTACTTGGACAAGTTCGTGGTAGTATTCATCGACGATATCCTAGTCTATTCAAAGACGAAGGAGGAACATGAGGAACACTTAAGAGTAGTGTTGCAAACGTTAAGGAAGCATAAACTGTATTCCAATTTCGACAAGTGTGACTTCTACAAGAAAGAGATACAATATCTTGGACATATAATTTCAGCAGAGGGCATTGTCGTAGACCCGAAAAAGACAAAATCCATTAGAAAATGGTCGGTACCTAAATATGTAGCAGATATACGGTCATTCATGGGAATCACCGGATATTACGAGCAGTTTATAGAAGGGTTTTCCAAGATAGCCTACCCTATCACATCATTACAAAAGAAAGGAACCAAGTTTAACTGGCCAGAGAAATGTCAAGACAACTTCAGTAAACTAAAGAAGTTATTGACAATGACACCCATATTGAAGGTAGCATACGCAGATATAGACTTCACTCTATGTGTTGATCCAGGTAAGGAAGGACTAGGTGGTTTCCTAACCCAGGAAGGACACGTTATTTTCTATGAGTCCCGGAAATTGAAGAAACACGAGAAAAATTATGTCACTCATGACTTAGAATTAGTTGCAGTAATACACACCTTAAAGATGTGGCAACACTACATAATGGGCAGAAGATTCTTATTATTAATGGACAATAGCAGGGTAGAATATCCATTTAACCAACCATATCTTAATGCAAGGCAAGTAAGGTGGTTATCCTTCTTGAGCGAATTTGACTTTGAGGTCAGACATATCAAGGGCAAGGAAAATAAGGTAGCTAATGCTTTAAGTAGAAGCATCCATGGGTTATTTGAGATGAATGTTAGCAGGGAAGAAAGTGATCTAGAAGAAAGAATAAGGACGATAAGTGTGGATGACGAAAACTATACTAATATAAATATAGAAATACCAAACAATACTGCGAACTCAGAGAAACCAAATCTAAGTATTGACGAGAAGGGACTGTTACAGTTTAAAAATAGACTTTACATACCAGATTCAACAGGGTTAAAATTAACAATCTTGGACGAAGTACATAAAAAGCCGCATTCTAGCCACCCAGGTTACCAGAAAATGATAGCAACACTGAGGAAACTATTTTATTGGCCTAACATGAAAGGAAAAACAATAGAATACTTGGCAAGGTGCCAAGATTGTCAGCAGGTTAAGGCTGAGCACCGGCATCTAGCCGACCTATTACATCCATTGCAAGTACCAGAATAGAAATGGGAGACTATGTCACTCAACTTTATAACAGGTTTCCCTAAAACTCAGAAACAGAATGACTCGATCATGGTGGTAATCGATAAACTCAGTAAGTCAACACACTTTATTCCTGTAAAGTCTAATTTTAAAGCTATAAACATTGCTGAAATATTCATGAAAGAAATCTTTAGACTGCATGGTATTCCTAAAACGATGATTTTAGATAGAGACGTAAAATTAACATCCGCCTTTTGGAAATAATTGTTTGTAGGGCTAAAAACCAGCTTGAATTTCAGTACAAGCTATCATCCTCAAATGGATGGATAGACCGAAAGGAGAAACCAAATCGTGGAGGATATGAAATGCATGTATGTAAGAAAAAAATCGAACAAGTGGGAAGACTATCTGCACTTGGTAGAATTTGCATATAACAATGGGTACCAAACTTTGGCTAAGTTAAGCCCTTTCGAAATATTGTATGGCAGAAAATGTACGACTGTAATTAGCTGGGATAACCTAGCTGACAGACTCATGGTCAGACCCGAAATGCTCCAACAAATGGAGAACATGGTTAGAAAGGTACAACAAAACTTGAAAGAAGCACAGGACAGATAGAAGAGTTATGCAGATCAAAAAAGAAGGCACCTGGAATTTCAAACAGGAGACCATGTTTATTTAAAAGTAAAAGCCCAAAAAATCTCATTGAAGTTAGGGAACTGTGCCAAGTTGGCAGCCATATTTTGTGGGCCCTTCAAGATACTAGCTCGAATTGGACTCGTAGCATACCAACTTGCACTTCCAGCTAATCTAAGAATTCATAATGTATTTCATGTTTCATTGCTGAAAAAGTATATTCATGACCCTACTCATATGATTGATTGGAACTTGGTGCAGGTGGAACCCGAAGGCAAGTTCCAAGTGGAACCCCTACGCATTCTAGATCGGAGAGAAATAACACTTCGGAACAGAGCCATCCCTTAGGTAAAGATGCAATGGAAGCACTTTAGTCCTGAGGAGGCCACTTGGGAGTTGGAAGGAGATTTGCGGAAATCTCATCCAATCCTATTCCAAGAAAGGAATAAACACTGAGGAAAGTGTTTTATTTAAGGGGGAAAGGATGTGACATCCCAAAAAATAAAGAAATATTTTAGAATCTAAAATTGCTGGAAATTTATTTCTGTTTTTTGTAAATTCGAAATTGGAAATTTTTTTCCATTTATGGCAATTATAAAATTCGAATTTTATAATTGTAATAAATGATTTTGACTGTTGGGCAAAGATCTGATTTCTCCCAACTATCTACTTGACTATGACACTTGTATGGAAAAGGAAAAAATAGAATATTTTATATTGATTGCAGGAGGACAAATGGAGCAGCCATGTTAAATTTATCTGACCATGACTCTATGAGTGGGGAACACATTAGAATTAACTCTGGGTTGATTGTTACAAGTGGAAAATCATTGATTTGGCCAATGGCAGCCCCTGAAAATCAGGGATTTAGAAAGCTGCAAAAATTCCCTGAGAGAGGGGAAAAGTCCTAGGAAAACTAATAAAAAAAGCATATGTGAGGAGGCAGGACGCGGCCAAGTATGTTGGGGAAAGAAGACTATGGAATTTTTTTCTTGTTGTTATGAGCACTATTGTGTGAGTGTGAGGCAAGGAGGATACTGCTGGAATTTGAAGGACATTGTTGGAGAGGAGATTTCAATTCGCCCTCATGGACTCATGGTCAGGCTAGGGGGTGAATTGGGAAAGTAGATTGGCTTCCCCGAGATTTCAATTCGCCCTCATGGACTCATGGTCAGGCTAGGGGGTGAACCAGGCAAGTAGATTGGTTTCCCTATTCTACTGTTGGGAGGAACGTGGTTGTTCCCTTTGTCTTCCCATAAATTTGGTTCATATATGTAACTCTACCTTATTCTAGTCAAATGTTAGGTGTTGTGATCTGTTTTCTTTTATGTATGAATTTTCTGGTTGAATGTTGTGGGAAAGATCTAGCATTTTACTTCATAATTATTGGCTAGAAATAGACTCTTTTATTTAGATGTGATGCTGAATAATTACTAAGAATCTTGGAATGTACCAAATAGCGAAACGAATTTTGTAGTAGTTACAAACCCGATAACAGACTGGATTTCAGATTACCGTTATCTTCTTAGCTAATTCTGTCAAGTAAAATGAAAATAAGATTGTTGGGTAAATTCTAGAAGCCACGCGCACCAATAGTTGTGGCAGATTTTATTTCTATGGATACATATAGTAAACAGTGAGCCTCCTCGAATAAGCATACCATTCATAATCCAAAAAGTATACCCTACAACATTGAAGTACTAGTCGATATACATATAAACTGGTATAGTTATTTTTTATGAACTAACATATATAGATATACATTGTAATGGACATTCTGCGATAGAGGAGGAATGACGCTAGAGTAAATTGTCTACATCAGAACCCTGTATTACTAAGTGGATAGATAACCTTATAAGTTAGGAATTTTTTATTCCAAAGAAAAGGAAAAAACTCCTTAGATCCCATTACAGGAAGGCTCTATATACATATATAATTCAAGATAGATATGAAAGTAAGTTAGGAATGACTCTGTTAATCAAAAACTTACCTACATCTAAACCACAATTTTTTGTCATAATAACCATGTGTTGGGAAACTGAGAGGGGGGGTGAATCATTTGTTACCCTGCTTAAACAATTATGCTTCTTTTAAAATCTTTACAGGGCACTCAATGATGATCACAATAATGGGAAATAAACAAAGGCACATTCAGCATCAATCACATATATGAGAAAACAGAGACAGATAATTCCTGAGGAAACCCATACAGGGTAAAAACCTCTTTTTCTTTATATGATAAGTATTATCTACATTCTTTACATTATCATACATATGAGCACCAACTCATTGTGAGGCTACAACCTCTGTTTTTGCAATCTGTAACTTGATAAGAGCACCAACTCTCTGTTTTCTCTAGCACCCACTAGAAGGAAGCACCAACTCCCTTGTTTCTCTAGCACCAACTAGAAGGAAACACCAACTCCCTGTGTTCAAGCATCCATTTGAACCTTTGAGGACACCAGTCCTCCGTAGCACCTCTCAACCACCCTGAATTATAAAATTTTGTTACTAAAAATTATTACAGTGATATAAAATTATTCAATGGCTTACCAACCCTGTCGTTGTTCTGTTATACTACTCTTCCCTGTCTGCATCAGTGTCTTCTGCACACCTCTATCACTTTTTGTTCTTTGACCTTTTATTCTCTATGCGTCATATCCCTTCAATGCACCATTCCTCGACTATGCATTTCTGCTCCTATGTTCTGCCTCCTTGTTCACACCTAAATTCTCCTACACAACGACCCCCTCTATCTCTTCTTTGTTTAGCATTCTTAGTCTCTGTTGTCTTTGTGCATGCAATATTCTCAATGCCTCTGCATGCTCACTCCGCGCCAAATTCCTCCATAACTTGAGTGCTCTGTTTGATCATCATCGTGACTCTTCAGCTTCTCTGGTCATTTTCCACTCATTCAACATCACTGTATGTTATATTGAGATTCCTCAGCCTCTCTGGAAGTTTGAGGCTCTTCGTCTTCTCTGTGACAGTTGAGCTCACCTTCTCTATTTCAGTTACAGGCCTCAATGCTCATCTAGTTGTCAATCACCTCCATGAACATCTTCTTCCCTCTTCAATATTCCCAGAGACTCTTCACCTCCTCTGTCAATCATCCCGAAGTGTCTTCGAGTCCTCTGGCAGAAACCATCAGTGGTTTCTGGCAGTTACACTGTGTCATGATATAGTAGCCCTCTGATCTTGTTCAAATTCACCTGCACCATTCGATTGATTCCAAGGGATCTTGCATTCATTTCGGCATTTTGACATTCGACAATTTGACATTTGTGTGACCATGTGTCTCGACATTCCTAGTCGCGATCCATGAAAAAGGAGCTTGGTTTCTCTAGCTCTTTCCTCCATCTCTCGATGATGTGACCAAGGGCTGTGACCATAGCCTTATGCATAAGGTACTTTCACGATCCTCAAAACCCCGAAATGGCATGAGATCAACGGTCCCGAACAACACTTGATCTGATAGCTCAGATCATTTCGTGATTTCGCATTTCATGATTTCGACATTCTTGATGTTCGGTGTTCTTGTCACTTCAATGTCCCGATCAACGAAACTCCGAAATGGGGTCAGATCAACGGTCCAGATCACATCTTGATCTGACGTCTGCGATTAAGTCGTGATTTCACATATCGCAATTTTGGGATTCCTGTGATTAATATTCTTTGACATCTCTAACTCTTGATCCCCGAAACTCCGAAGTGATGCAAACCAACTGACGTCACACATGGATTGACACGTGTCAATTAAATACGATGTGTCACTCTGATTCATGAATTACATGTGCCTGAAATGTTGAATCAGCTTGACACTTGTCATTGCCTGGTTGTGCCACGTGTTCTTAGCTGACGTGTCTTGTTTCGGGATTTCTCATTTCGGCACTTCAGGACTCCTAATGTTGAGAGTCTCTGACTTCTCCATCTCCCAATTTCTGAAACTTCAAAATGGAGTTTACTTCAGGGTTTCACATTTCGTGAATTCAGCAGGTTAGGGAACCCCATTCCTTTGACTTTCCAGTCAGCGAAATGACGATCTTTTGCCACGTGTCCTACTCGAAGATGGACAATCCTCCTTCTTTTCGGATTTTGTAAGCCCGCTTCTCCTAGCACTTTAAAGAACATGCAGGCTCTCCTGGATCCAACAGTGGTCGGACCCTGCACTCGGATCTAACACCAGAGATCTATCCTCCATATCTGCATGCTCCTCTTGTCTACATTGAGATTTGATAGCCATAAAAAATTCTGAATTATTGATCCAACGATCACGATTTCTTCTCTTCCCTGATTATCACTGCACTGTTGATCATTGTTGTTGTACTTAATCCATCATCGTTGTTGTACTTGCCATCAATGACAAGCATACACTACCTGTAAAACATGCCAACAATCTTTCCCTTTGTCATTGATGGCAACTAAGGCACCCGAATTCTTTTCTCCCCCTTTGACATCAATGTCAAAGAAAAAAAACATGCTCCCCCTGAGCTGTTACAGTAATTTTAGGAGGCATTAGATATTCAAATAATACAAAACACCCCCTAAGAAGATGGATTCTTTTAGGTGTGATACGAAATGACACCCAACATCTGTCTGAGATATTCAAAAGGTGTCTTGGCTAGGGGTTTAGTAAAGATGTCTGCAATTTGTTCTGTAGTGGGAATGTAATGGACCTGAACAGTCTGATTGGTGACCTACTCTCTCAGAAAATGATATTTTATGGGAATATGC